>JAGXCT010035779.1:24785-96069 GCA_022495035.1 Philopotamus ludificatus | reverse complement strand
TCAATCCATTTAAGTTTTTAAGAACAAGCTGAAAGTTTCTGTTAAATATTAACTACCTCTCATCGTTTTGTTTTTTTTTTTAAATTAACAGAATACAATCAGGGCACGAATAATCAAGGTTTTACCATATATCCCTTCTATACCGCTCCCTCCTAGAACGTAATTTTTTAATTGACAATTGACATTGAATTTTAGTTGACAATAAAAAATATCACGTGATATTAACATTGTACAATGTCATTTAAAATATGCGAATGAAAAATATTTACAGAAAGTAGAAGAGAAACTACAGAAATACTTCACATGAGGTATATTTTTCGTACACCAATTCTGTGATTCAAAGAGATGTTATGAAGATTTACATTTGATGTGTATCCCTACAATTATTGATATAACAATACTGGCTAATGACGTATCTTGACATTAATAGCCATATGTGATATTTTTTTTAATTGCAGACTGTCGAAAAGTTTAACGTATTTGTGCTAAGTGTTATTTATCTATAAAAAATATGAAAATGTAGATGAAATGTGTTGTAATAAATGATACCTTTATAATGCCTCAGCCTCTATATTCGCCGGACATGAACCATGCACCTTCTGTATATTTTTATTGAAGATGAAAAAATGCATATGATTTTCATTAAACCTTGTGAAACTTTAATCTAATTTTGCTACTGAAACGCTATGGTGTGCAGTAAGCCCTCCTATAACGCTCCCTGAGATACCGTGGTTTTCTATAACGAGTTCAACAGTCCCTCATATGACATTCTACAGCGTATTGTTAAGGTCAAACCACATATTTTATAATGCAATGAAAAATTATCGTTGTATTGATTTTGTTAAAAAGCACTTTTTGCAAATTTTGTATGAGTGTTTATGGTTTCTGTAAGGTGGATTTTCTTTAGCGTTGTGGCAATTTCTTCATTATAGGAGGGCTGACTGTAACATGATGTGATAAGGTGGCTTATTTTATTTCTCTATACGCCGTAAGTACGTATTATTGGACAGCTCTCCAGGTATTACTCGCTATCACTCATCCGTTGTTAACTTATGAACCTCCGCCGAAAGTCGTGGGCTTGCTCCTACGCCCAGTCTATTAATTTAGCAGCCGGAGCAGCCATAAATATAATACACACGTCGGCACTATTGTAATGGCGCCGGCGCCCAAAGTGTTTCGTATAATTTTTGTCGAGCATTCGAATGCAAATTCGCTGAAGACCATTGAAATCCGCACAAAGGGCCCGAAAGGATAATAAAGCTTTTAACGGCGCACTCGTTCCGCGCTCGTGAAAAACTAATGAAATTATACGAATGAATCTTAGCGCCAGATTACTTCCGGATAATGGGACGCGACTCTCGGCCAAGAAGGATGCTGCGGCCAAATTATCCGCGGATTGATATCAGTGATGTAGCGCTTCGGGGACCTTTATTGCCATTGGAAAACTTTGCAATTTAAATATCACGGGAAAATGCGCCATAACGCCGATTTTAACTCGGCTCCGCGCAATTTTCCGGATGGCATTGTGTTTGTACTGAAAACGCCACGGTTGAATCGTCGGAAATATTAACTGCTTTTCTAAAGTTTAACATTTGCTCTGGCGTGCTAATATTTGCACGTACAGTCCTATGCGACCAGTTTTTAACACAAACATATTAATATATGTATAACAAAGAAACGTTTAAAGGTAAAAATATCAGTTTAATATTTTACTAAATTAACGATTTTCTTCATCGACTCCCTTAAATTTTTTTAAATAATATAAAGCATACAACATAATCAATTATACTAATAATTGCCCATAAAAAACCCAAGGAAAACTACAGAGAAAACCCGTTTTTACGTTTTTGAAAGGACCGAAAGGGATGAAAAATTTAATCCTTCATTTTCAACTTTTCATTTTAGGCCTTCAATATGCCTCGCAGCATCTTCTTTTGTTGGAATTAGATGGATTATTACCTCTTATTCGCCAGATAATTCTTCGCCTGATAAGTTTTCGTGGGGCAAATTTTGGGTGGGGCTAATTTTATATTCCTCAGTGTTAAAATTGATGGATAACTTTTCTTAGCTCCCATCAAAGCATCTTAGCTTAAAAATTGTTTTTCCTTTTAGAATTTCCTTACGTTAACGAATCTTCCCTCAACCAAGTGAGAAATCAAAATTATTTAAGATTATGGTTGATTGGGTTAAATAGTTTTCATATATATGTTTCATGACATATTTTTCGCGAATATCTTTATAATTCCAAGATTTACCATAACAACTACAGTAAACCCCCCTATAACGTCAAGATAGGTTCCACGTTATAGGAGGGGGGACGTTATATGGGGTTAGGGTTTGTAAATTTTATTTTTTGATTTGAAGGAAATCAGTAATCAGGCTGACGTAATCTTCCCGCAACTTGCGGGCAGGAAAGATCAGCTCGACATTTTATTAGTTGATTTTATAAAATTATAAATTATTTTTATGAAAATTCTAATTGGCGTTTTAAAAAATGTACGTTATAGGAAAAACTGAAGCAAACGTTATAGGGGGGAACGTTATAGAAGTGTACGTTATAAGGGGGTTCATTGTAGTTTAAATCAATTAAATATGTCTTTAATTGTGTTTATTACTATAATATACATAAGCGAAACTGAATGAAGATTTTTTTGCATTTTAGAATATCAGGAATTTGTATTGTGAACGCTAAAAGTCCTTGAAATTTTCCTACCATTTTCTAATAATTACATATTATTACTATTATAATTACGATATTACTATATAATAATTTCCAAAAATGTATCATCAACCCCCAATAATCTCAGAAATACTATAGACCTTTTAAAACTTTCACCAACTCCCAAGGAGTCTACCTAGACCCCGTTAGGAATCCCTGTTTTACACGGTTATGATATAAAAAAGTATAAAAATATAATAATTTTTATTTTATTGCTTATTTGGCTTTTTTGACTTATCTTATTTAGCTATAAAAAATTTACAACATCAAAAATACTAATCATGTTAGTAAACTAAAAGATCATTTACATAAATTTTATTCTAAATAATCTCTACAATAAAAAAATAAATAAGCAAATGATTTTTTTTATCAGTTAGGATATCTACATAAATATCACAGTTAAAAATAAAAGTAGTAATAAAATAATTTTTCCTGAATCTTAAAATGATTATCTCTAAGAAATTGTTTAGATTTGTTAAAAAGATACTGCAATAGCGAGTTTGAATATATTGTTTTAAACAGAAACCCTGCTATAACGCTCCCTTCCGTGTCGCGGTTTTCTAAAACAAGTTCGACAGTCTCTCCTACATCTCTTCCACCTAGAACTCCTCCGTCCTCTTCAAATTCTGTATCACGGTCACAATTTATTCGTTATAGGAGGGCCGACTCTTATGATTATACTTTAAAATATATTGTTATGCTTTTTATTATATTCACTATTTTTTTTTTAATGAATAATGGATTGGTTTGATTATCTTAAAAAGTAGAGAAACTTTCTATATATTTTAATATAAAGATATTAAAGTCAGAAGCGAAAGAATTGCAATCGATGAAATTTTAAATTGTTTAATTTTATAGAGAATTTAAATAAAGATATATTTGCATTTATACTATTAAGGTATAACTAATTTTGTTATAAATCATAGATAATGTATTAATATATACGAGACCTTAATTTAAAATATATATGATAAGAAAGAGAGAAAGATTCAATGAGACAGCTGACTTTCACATTATAAAATCATCAATCTAGCTTTTCTAGATTTATGGAAAATGCAAAGTCACTTCAACATTGTGCGGTACATAGAAAATCCTATATTTTAGATACACACATACGTTCATTTATACGTAGACTTTATATTTAATATATGTACATAATTGTAGGTTGATTTACTAAGAGTTTTTGTTCACGTAAAAATTATAAAATGAAATTAATAATATTTTATTTTCAGATTGAAAAGTTTGAAAAGTTCTGATTAGAAAAACATTTCTATTGATAGGTGATGCCAACGTGCGAGATGAATCGTCGATCGTAGACGTAAAAGTCAGACGACGTTATCGTCGAAGAAAGGAAACTTTTAAGTGATAGAATTTCAATCGCGAACGATTCAATATATTTCGAAAATACAATCTAGAAAACTAGATAAATTGATATACTTTTTTTCGATGTGTTGTATTTTTTTATTTATTTCCCGAGGAAAAAATGCATTTTCTCGAAATTGAAACTGGCGCATAGCCAGCAAAGATTCCGTTGCATTTCGCCCCGGATAAAGTTTAGTAGGTCCCCGGAGAAGATCACTGCACACAAGGTTTTAAATTGACCGTATAACTTATAGACAAAATAAACCCCGAAAAATTCCAATTTAAATTTTTAATCTCGCGAATAAACAAGGACACAGGCTCCTGTTTCGGCTTTAATCTCGGAGAGAACAATAATAGGCGAAGGTGGAGGCCATTAGTGATATTAACGCTAGCAATTAAATTGGACTTGAAATACTTTGCGCGAGGAATGTGCCCGGCTGCGGATTAAGTCGGATACGTATTAAATGATGTGTTAAATGGGCCGGATTAAAGGCACGCGGGTTTAAATGGGGACGAGATCAATCTGTGGCTGTTGTTCGATGACTGGCGTCGTTGACGGCGGCGCCAATTATGAGAAAAGGCGTCGAAATTGTTCGAAAACCAAAACTGCATCCCTTAACTTAGTGACTCAATCTACTAAGCAAAGAAAAAAAAATTATCATGATTTCATTTTATAAACAGGGATTCATAGAATATGCCTCTAATACTCCCATCATTCTTATCATCGCCAAAAGTATTGGGCAATCGCAGCCAATGTCATCGTCAGATCGATCATATCTGAATTGAATGTTTTATTGAAAATATAAACAAATCAGTTGTATTTATTGAACCATATCGTCGCCAATTATCGGTCAATATCAATATATCAGTTCGATCAAATGGCGCGCAGGGCGGACACGCTGAGCAGGGCGAGGTCACCCTCGTAAGAATCATTGTTAAGTCGCGAAACTACGGGACATTTTGTTAAAAAGTGTGTTATTTACTTTTGTGAATTTCCCCGTGCTTATGTACGTTGACTAGTTGACGCGAAACGGTGAAAGAGTGACCCTGTAGGGTCAGAATCATTGTTTTGTTTTGTTGAAGCGGGGGTGAGAGGGGAGGGTGCAGATTGGCCGCTTTGGCGATGCGCGCAAGCCTCACTTTCGCGATATCGATTTCACGATTTAAAATGGCGTACTTAAAATCGGTTGGTGGCAAATTGAGTTCATCACTGCGACATGCGCTCAGATCTCGATAAACTATTAACGAAACTCAAACAAATCGAAAAGGAGGAGATTATTAAAAATAATAAATATAATAAAATTAATAATAATAATAAAAATATTAGAAATAAAAATAACAATAAAAATAACAATAAAAATAACAATAAAAATAACAATAAAAATAACGTGAAAGTGAATAAAGTGAATATTCGTAATAAAGTGAAAATTCATTCACCACTGCCTTGCTTCCAATAACGCCAGCGCGCCAGCCCCGAAATGCCAGCGCCATTGTCTGCACGCCGTTATCAACGCCAGTGCCAGCTACATCACGGAGATCGATGTCGGTTGGTCGGTCATCGGTTGGTTTGTCATAACATTTGCCAGCATCGTCAGGACGCCTGGTCCGTCGCCGGACAATACTCCCGACCAATTCAGGGTTGGTCACATCAGAGGCGACAGCAAGCATCATCCACCAGGACAAGTGGAATTGCGTCACGGGCACGGTAACAAATCTTCGCTCAGGGGAGTCGAAAGAAAACAATATTTATATGCGTGCTCGTTCCACCCAGACACCAAAGTGGATGACATTAAGACTTTTTTGATGGAGATTAAAGCCGAGTTATAGTGTCTTCGATTTGAAATCGAGATATCGCCACTCGAAGGCATTCAAAATTGGGTACCGGCGGAAGTGCTACAGACCTCTTCCTTAACGAGAATATCTGGCGGAACACGCCCGAGTACGCCATTATATTTTCAATAAAATTAATTCAAATTGACTAGCACGGTGGCGTTTATACCGGGCGTCAATTTGAATTAATATCCAGAATGTGAGGGAGTCTTGGTACCCAAAACTTTTCATTTCACAAGCATACTCGCCCAGGATTCGCACATTTGTGTCCGAGACTTAGCTCAATCCTCGATATCGAATGGCGAGTTGTTTGACAACCGCTATGAAGTATATCGCAGGGATAGGGCTGGGCGATGGAGGCGGCGTCTGATGGCAGTGCGCAACCCGATCTCGGCTTCATGACTCAAGATGTCACATCTGGAGTCGAAACTGAGGACCTAATGTGGTCGAGTGTACCAAAGAAATAATTTATTATTTTTATATGTATTCCGCCAAACGGCCAAATTAAGGTAATAAACATTTTTTGTGACAATGTCATCAAAATGTTAACCTATCTAAAAAAAAAAATTTAATACATTGACTTTAACGTTATCAGGCAATAACACCACTAATGATGCAATAAGCATATTATATTTCATTATTTAATTTAGTACAATATAATAATATACTTGTTCGTGTAAATGTTTAGATCTAGTTTTCCAATCTTAATTGTGGTGTAAAAGATCTGACAATGTCTTGGTACCCGAAGATAATTATCATCCGCTCGATATATCATTATCTAAAAGAAATATTATATAGCATCATGGAAAGTAAATATGTATTAATTGAATCAATAGATGATATCAGATCTTGAGTGTTTTCTAATGATAGAATTAATTTAGTCACTAATTCTTTACAAAGCACTATTTGGCAGGGGAGTGTTTGAGTGCAACGGTGATGTGAACGCATAGCAGCTCAGGCGTTCTATGATATTGTTTATGAAGTGTTTGACACGTGTCTTTGGCTTAAACGCGACTTTAACCGTAAAAAGTTTTTTCCCAAATGGTTCTCTAAGGAGGCAATTACCCTAGTAGCAAGGAAGCACTCCATCCACAGAGCGTGGAAACGGTCGCCCGGCCAGAGTACCGTGAAATTCGTGTGCCTCCGGAAATTGCAAGGCGACGGTTCACCGGGACCATCGCGACTACGTCATTGTTAATATGAGGCAGCGTCTGATGGAATCTCAAAATTTTTTGGAATTACATTAAAGGCAAAAGCAGACTGACATCATCGCAAGCACATGGTATTTGATGGGTGTTAACATAACTCAAACAAATTGTCAATTCAGCATTACTTCCAGTCGGTATTCGACAACTTGGGACTCATACTGATCACGCGATATTAGTTTATCATCCTACTATTCGAATGCACCACAGCTAATCATCGACACCGTAGACAAAGCTCAAATGACGTTTGCTTTTGGAAAATTAATTTCGAAACGATCAGCTGGACCCGATCGTATACCTTCTTTCGTTCTAAAAGCATGTCAAGATGAACTAACTGAGCCTCTTCGTCATATTTTCAACCTATCCGATAAAGGTATTGGTTTTAGACTTGGAAACTTTCCAAAGGAATCACTCCATATTTAAAGAGATAAGTCAGATGTCGCCAATTACAGACCAGTGGCTGTTCTATCCGGATTACTTGGTTGAGATGATTCTGCGCGTACATATTTAACCATATTGAATGTAGGTGTCGACGAGCCAACATGGATTTCGGCCTGGACGCTCAACAGTCACGGGCCTTCTTGGTTTTTCAAATTTTGTGTCTAAGTCATTGGACAAGGGGGTTCAAGTCGACGTTATCTACAACGACTTTGAAAAAGCGTTTGATAAAGTCGATCATGCCAGACTCATTCTGAAACTAGACAGTTTTGGGTTTATCGGATAATCTCGTACGCTTCTTCTCGAGTTACCTTTTGAAACAATATGTGAAATACGACTCCCAAACGTCGTATACATACAATACACTTCGTGCTGCGGGATAAATTCGGACCTTTATTATTTATTTTATTTATAAATGATATTCATTGGGTCCTTAATTGTAAATTCTCACTTTTCGCAGACGATTTAAAATATTTCGATCCGTTACTTCAGCGGAAGATGCCCTTTCGTTGCAGTTGGACATTGATTCTTTGCACGATTGGTCAATACTAAATCGTCTTCCATTAGGTATTGGAAAGTGTCAAACAATGACATTTTCCAGATTAAAAGAGCCCATCAACTTTAATTACATTCTTGGAATCTCTTCCTAAGCAATCGTCTGGTAAAGATCTGGGTATTTTGTTTGATTTTAAGTTAAAATTTAGTTTACATGTATCGGACGTGTGTATGAGATCGTCAAGAATGTTGGGCTTCGTCTTGAGAAATTCTCACCACATACGTAGCACCTTAGTCATACAGGTGCTTTGTGATACGTGGTCCGGAACGCTCGAATCAAGTTCCATTATATGGGCGCCTTATGACGTTATAGATTTGAAGATACAGAAGAAATTTCTTGGAGTATCTCTACATGAGGAGTTTAGTTCTGGTTATACCCCAGCGCATGGGTGCAGGGTTGCCTGGGGTATATAACCCTTGAGAAAAGAAGATCGATTTATTTGGCAGAAAACGCTGCTGAAATTTGTGGTTGGCGCAATGCAACCCCCCCCTTATTACTGTGCGGAGTTGTCCTTATGGGCGCCACCTCACTACCATCGAACCCGTTCGTGCTTTGTACGCCAAAGGCGGACAGCAGGCTCACTCAAGAAGAACTCTCCGGTGGCCAGAGCTGTGCTTTGCTCAATTTGGTAGGTGTGTGGATATATTCGATGTCAAATATAACCGTTTTGTTGATATCCCTATATGAAATATTATAATTCTTTTCTTCAATTTATTGTAATATGGGTTTTGTAATATATATTTTCGTTATGTAATATATAATATTTGTTATGTAATATATATTTTCTCATGTATTATTATGTGTTATGCGTGATTGGCGAACTGGGTCATTCTGTAATGCCAATCACGCATTGTCTTTAAATAAATAAATAAATAAATAAATAAATATCATTAAAATTGATGGTCAGCATCTCTCATTAACATATTTTTATATTATAGTCAACATAACCCTGCATAGAGTTGACTAAAAACCCAAGTAAATACTCAACAAAACAGTGCACCCCTGAAAAAATATGAACATGTTTGGGTACACATATCCTTATGTGCATAAATAAATCTGGTCTCTAACGGATTCCACAGAGCCAGTATACCCTGGGAAGGAAAACCCTAATCTGTTGACCAATAATTGGTCTAGTCTAGATACTTTCGCTCCTCTTCCTTCTTTCTAGGGGACCTCTCTCTGAGAAGGTCTTTCCCATGATGAAAGGATTGCTTTTACGCGACAGAGCTAATAATCACTTGCAACCGGCTACTTGTGCCTGGTTTTGAGCAGATGTGCATATGTATATCTATATAGGTGTGTGTGTGTGGTCGCTCGCTACCTGTCACTCGTGACTCGTTATAAACAGATAACGCCTTAGAGAAGAGAATAAACGAATACCGAGACAAAACCCTTTCCTACTTGCCTGGACACAGTCCAGAGGGTAAAATCCGATACCAACAAGGTAGAAGATGTATGTCCAATGCCAGCAATGGCCAAGAGAGGGAAACTCTTTACAAAAAACCGCATACCAAGACGGCTTGAGTCCCCACGGTATGGACACGAAAGGAGAGCCCTGACGTCACGTATGAGACTCAGGTTCCTTGCCCTCGACTGCCATTCGAGAGTTTGGTAAGGCCCATGCCCTCAGAGAGCCTTGTGGCCGGCAAATGATGATGATGATGATGATAAAATAAATGGCTTTTCTATTTTTTTTTTATTATCGGAAAAAGTTGCATGTCTAGTGAATACGAACGAATACGCTTAAGAAACTTGCGACAAATAGACTCAAGTACTTTTTAAAAGTAATGGTGCTAATTTGTTTATAAAACCTCGTAATGATATATGAGTAAATTGATATTAATAATTATTATTTATATAAAAGGATATAAAACTGAAGAAATAAATGAAAGCGTCATGATTGATGGATGGAAGAAGGCATTATCTGCTCTCTATCCCAAATCTGGCAGGATTAACAAGGATCAAGCGCGGAATTAACGCCAATCACATTTTAATGATCGTTTTTTGCACGCCAAAGCATGTGATGCCAACAAGGTGAATATATAATTAAACAATTTTTATATTATAAATTATTTTATATATAATTATAAAAGTATATTTAAAAGCCGGCGATATAATTTTATCTCCCTTCCCCGCGAAGAAAAAAATACATTGTCTCCTTGGACCGTAGCGTCCTGGATGAGGGAGATAAAGCGTTGTAAAAACTTGGTTCCAGCTCCAGATAATCTGGCCATAAAGATGATGTTGTATTTAAAACTGGCTCGGCTTGTCTACAAAAAAAAGTTTTAATCGACAGATAAAGTAAGAACCGTAAATCCGTCCCTCCCCCTCTGGTTCTGGTTAAATTTAACTATTGTTTTGTAGTGGTGCGACTGTTAAACGGCTGCCGAACAAGCAGTAAAACGTTTATGATGAGTGAGGGTTGCTTGTCTACGTGAGCTGGATGTGGGTTAAGCTTTTATTACGGCCCGATTTTATTGTCTCGTATTTCGTCTTTTTGACATCTGGGCGTGGGGAGGCACGCGTCATGTCAAATTTCAATGGCGTCGAAATTGTTCCGAGATTGATTGCTTGAGTGAATTTGGGTTGCGGTGTGGAGTGAGGATATTGAGTATTCGTAGATCCTAGAGATAAAAAAAATATGTTTTGATTTAAATCTTCATTACAAATAGCTTAGGAGTTTGTTAGATTTTTGATCTTCTAGTTACAGGAGTTTACCAAGAAAAATACTGAAGTATAACAAGTGAAAGCTATTTCATATTCTAGTCGTATTCAGTTGCTTTATGAACGTGAGATAGAATTCATTACATTGTCAACGGATGATATTAAAAAAATCCAATTTTCCAAAATATCCATTGAAGAAATTTTGGATTTCTGTTCAACTGAGTTTAAAACTACAATACACTCAGATGTTTGATCATTTCTACTTCTTTACTTAAATCCCTTTTTCCCTTCTCTCTCGGTTGACTAAGAATTTTTAAGGCCTTGCCTTCAAAACTATTTTGTACCAAGGTTGAAGTATTCCTTGTTTCGTATTTAATCAAGTTTTTTTAATAAATACAAAGCGCCACTTATCCATATAAAGATTTAAGAGTGATTCTGAAGATTTAAGGGGAATGAGTCTCACACTTAAATTTTCTCCCAGTGTTTTCATAGGTTCATAGGTATTCGCCGGAGAATTAACTTATCCGGGTAGTATCTTAGCTCAGTCGCATCTAACTTACATTGTCAAACTGATAACATGTTACCTACAACCCATGACACTAGTTAATAATAACATTATTTCAGTTATATTATTATAGTTATCCTTTTAACTGATCTGCCAGAGTGGCTCGAAACCAACCGCGTCGTCCGAAGAAGATTTATTTATAAGGGAAAATAGATCCCAAGCATTTCAAGTCAAGATATTAATGAAATCTCCATCAATATCTTGACTTATTTTTTTAAAATCAAATATTCTAAAAATAAAAATGGTTATTCGTGATACGCTTCATATTTTGGTCGATATTTTGGATTTTTTAACTAATCATTATGACGGATAAATGACACGCACACTCGACAATGTCCCGCCCACACTGAGGACACGCCACGGATAGACCGATAAATTCTTGTAGTATTTGTTCATAATTATTGATTATAAACAAGTAATATGGGTCGTTTTTGACAATAAATCAACAAAAATATCAAGATTTATTGATGATAATATTTGGGCTTATAATTATTAGAATAATTCACAAAATTCTGAAAATCAAACAAAAGGGTTTAAAGCAACAAACATATTTATTTGACTACGATGGATTTATAGTATAACCGAAAATTCAAAGCGCCATTCTCTTATATAAATATTAGATAAAGACTCTAAAGCTACAAGATACAAGATACCTACATACATATTTTTATAAACATGAAGAGGTATTGAGTCTCTCACACTTACATTGTGGCTAGTGTTATAAAGAATTCATTGAATTCTTAGTTTTTGTCAAAAGGTTGATCTATCCGACTACTGATTTAGGATATACGCGGTTAACTTACATTATCATAATAACATGTATGTTACCTACAGGCCATGACACTGGTTAATGCGATAATAATATCTTTAATTTAAATGAACCTTAGATATAAGTGATGAATTAATTTACAAATATATAATAATTATATTAAACCTTTGAAAATAAATATATTGTTCTAAGCAAGCTTAAAAAAACCTTTTTTATTTATGTCGCTTATGCAAAATGATAAATGTCACTCACTCACACGGTCAGTTTTGACATTTTTTTGACATTTCGCAGTGGCGCCCACGTGGCCGGAGTTCGGGGAGGCCGAGGGAGGGTCAGAGGTCCGGACCCCGGCACAAACACCACTGTCGGCTTTAAATACGCAAAATAAACAACAACAACACCAACGACGACGTCGACAGCGACGACAAAAAAAAAAGAGAGGGGCACATGATGGAATCTAATTTATCTGGCGGGCGTCCCGGCGCCCATATTGTACCGGGAGCTGGGCTTGTGTCAACATTTCCCGAGCGACGAGGGTAAAATGGCGAATGTCACAAACACTTCCCCTGTTTATTTTAAAAGCAAAGACATCTCGCCGGTTTTCATTTAACACGACCGACACATATAACACATACGCTTTCTTAAATACACGTTCGTGATGAATGGCCCTAGCTCTGAAAGTCTTGCAGCGGCGAGCGACGCTTATTTGCTCCAATGCAGCGGGTAACAAGCCATCTGGTAAATAACGATCACGGTAATGGGATTTGTCGGCGAGGAAATGACCCGTGCGTCCTGAAATAAATTTCAGAGAAATTTTGATTGGCTTCATGTACGCATTACAATTATTTCCCGAATCACGGGGGCGGTTCGACGCGGAGCCCCGCAGCAAATCCCGGCACTCGTCCCGGGAATTCCCGAAGGTGGGCAGGGCCGGTATTTTCTAACGAGCCGGTTCTTTTGTGAGGCGCCCAGGTGAGGCGGCTCACGTGCCGCTTGTGCCCGGCGTCCGGTAATTGAAAGCTCCTAGGGTCACGGGATAAGGAATTCAGAGTCCAGAGGTCCCGCGTGCGTGCCTTTGTGCCGTTTGATTCTGTGGACCTTGATTTCCTTGGGCCGTGTAATGCGAACAAAATAAATCAGTCCCTGACTAAATTTAGTTCCGGACAGAGGGTCGCTAAGCCGATATTCCCGACGTGGCAAATAATGATGTTCCATTTTTTCGAAAAAAATATTTTTTTATTATTAATAATAACCACAGCAATAAGTTAAAATATGGGTCGTTTTTGACAAGAAATCAACATAAATATCAAGATTTATTAAAGGAGACAATTATCATTTAGGATCTGTAAGTTTATAGATAACAAAAAGGTTTAAATCAACAAATATATTTATTTGACTACGATAGATTTGTAGTAAAGATAGTAGATATATATAGTAGATAAAGATTGTATAAAAAGATTCTAAAGATACAAGGGGAAGTTGAAGAATTACCAAATTCAATGATTTTGGCCGGATGATTAGCATATCCGAGTAGTATCTTAGTTCAGTCGCGGTTAGCTTACATTATCAAAGAGAGTATGCTACCTACAAGCCATGGCATTAGTTAATATTAATATTATTTCAATTGGTTTGAGATTTATATTATTTATTCTGCGAAGGATAGACAGCATTAAATTAATTAATTATAACACACCAACTGGATCAACCTATCCGAGTACTAATATACAGTAAAACCCTCTATAAAATCAAGATAGGTTCCACGTTATGAATGTTCTAATTAGCGTTTTAAAAAAAATACGTTATAGGAAAAAACCGCTGCAAACGTTATAGGAGTGTACGTTATAGGGGCGTTTTCTGTAGCTCAGTTGCGGTTAACTTTAATTATCATAATAATAAGTATGTTACCTACAGGTCATGACATTGGTTATATACATACATTGACGTGATAATAAAATTAGATAACGTAAAGAATTAAAAATAAAATATACAAAGTAACCTTGGCATTCTACGGTTTTTTAAGAGAATTTTTAAATAGTTTTATTTTAGGGAGAGTACGACATTGCGGATTATAATAAATAAAAATAATTATGGTAGAAAAATCGTATCAATTAAATATATTTTTTATAACGTTTTGAGTCCAATATTGATTTATAAGGATTAGTTATTAAAACATACGTTGTAAGATAATCTTCTAACTCCTACTCAAATTTTTAATTCTTTACAATTTATGAATTTATTTGTTATTTAATAGATAAATTAGTTATTAATTAATAGACTTAGACTGCTATTATTAATATATACACATTTTCAGGTATTATGATTAAATAATTTTAATCTATTACTTGTTTTGCTATGAAATAGTCAAAAAAATAATTAAACAATTCAATACTGATATTTTTAAAAAGAGAGGTTTTTAAAAAACCTTGGTTTAACAAATGCAAAGCATTGAATAAATTTTCTTATTAAAGTTTCATCTCATAAAAAATGAGAAGTCCATTTTAAACAAAGTTTTGGACGTATTATCCGTTCTTCACAAAAGGAAAAAAAATATTATTTTAAACACTTACGAATAAACGTAAGAATATATCGCTGAATTTCTTAAAAGACTCACCTGAAACAAACATAAAAAAAATCATTAATATTTTTATTTTTTGAATACTTTCATTAATGTCACACCTTGAGGTATGCCATGAATTTCCATCGGAATGAAATGTCACAAAATTTTAATGCGGTCGTGGCGCGAGACACGCGTCCAAGAGCGTGTGTACGTGACCTCCGCCGTGGGTCAATCCGACCCCAAAAATCTTAAATTAATGTGTGCACACGTAAGGGTCAGGATTGTCGTCGTTACGACGGACCGGGCCCGCAGATTTACGTTGTAATTCAGTTGCGCAGCTTTTGCGGTCGTAAAATTGTATAAATCTGAAAGGGCGGCAAGTCTAAAGACCCCCATGAATCTTTATAAGGTCAAAATTTTCCAAAAAGGTAAATCCGTGCGCAGGCCAATACCTCAAGCCGGGCACAAAGTGATTTACATGTTTTAATTTAGAGAAAACGGGCATCCGGAGCGGTGAATGGAACCGTTTGATCGATGGAGTCAATTGTCAAAAATTGCTAGTCATGATATCCGAAAGGTTATGAGTTTCCCAATGCCGAGATTAAATTTATCTTTTTGAATATTTTGTTATATACATGAAAGCGGAACGATTCAATTCGGATAATAAAATATACTGATGGAAATATAATATTGTTCATTTGAGATAAAGTCGAAATACTTAAGCACATCTTGTTCCTCAATAAAATATAAATATCCGCTTTCGAGACGAACAATTGACTGGGGAGTTGTCTCTTAAGTGTCTCAGCAGCAGCCCTGCCGACACCTCCGCATTCATAACAGCAGAGCCTGAGCAAATCTGCAAAATTACCATGTATATTGAAATCCATGAGCGAGTACTTTATATGTATACCGCGAGATTTCCCTTGCAGCATTAGCCCCCGGTTCGACTGTCGTTGAAAAATTTCACGCCCGGTCTCATTTGAATTTCTATCAAATTACGTCTATCTTTAAAAACGTCTTAAGCAATTTACGCACGTTGGCACGTCTGTTGGGGGCCCCCATCGTCAGGGCTGCCACCGTGACCGGAATCCCGGAGCGAACCACTCCGGCAGAGAAAAAAAACAGCAAGTAAACCCTGCACCCTAATGAACGGTAGCCGTGCTCGATCTGGAGCTCCATCAACCATTCTGGCCCGCATTCAACCAAACAGAGGCGGCGGTGGGACGATAAGAATGGTGGCGGAGAGGGGCTAGGGGTGCGAGGGGGGAAGGTTTGGCTGAAAAATTCCAGAATATATTCCAATTTTAGAATTTTACATGGAGGCGTGTCTCGAAAAATACGTGCAGGTCAAAAGGGCACTCTAAAATATAGACGTTTAACCATTTGCATGTCGAACTACATAATACCAAACTTTGACTGAACGATTCTCTTTGAATGCCTCAAAATAATGTCAAACGAAGTAGACAGCAGCCGTAAACTAAAACAGATTGCCTCTAACTCGTCCAGACACGAAGGAGGCTAAAAATCCGATGTGAGCAATAAATAAATGGAACAAAAGTGGCCCCTGACCAGATACCAATCGGCATGATCTTCCTCCCCCAATCTCTTTGTCATATTAGGGGTACCCATAAGTAATGTCGTGTTTTCGATGCGCCATCTTTAAAATAGTCTCCTTCAGTATGTTAGGCAGTAAGGACCGTGTTATAAGTTTCACTTGTGTAGCGGCTAGCTGCTCGTGGCCTTTAGACAAAAAAAACGGTTTCTTTATCCCTCCGATGACAATGGGAGGCCGTGTCCCGTCGGAACAACATCTGCGGAGCTGTATGCTTTTCAATATCATTTTAAAAAAAAATCAATTGCATCCTGGTCCGGTACTCAAGGATCTGAGAAGTTGGGAAAGATTCAAAGAAGGTGTTTGGGTCTCAAAATGCATTCTGGCGCGACCTCATATTGCAGGAATTGACGTGTATGAAAAAAAAATTCAGGATCTTGGATGGGTCACCCTGTTGCATCCTGCATACTCGCCGGATCTCGCACCATCTGATTTTTACATATTTTGTTCTATGGAACATTTTCTAAGAGATCAAAATTCAATTCCTTAGAAGAGGTGAATACAGTCCTTTCAGACTATTTTCAGTCAAAATTGTTTTGAGTTTAATTGAATAAAAAACGACACTACTTATGGGTATTACTAATATAATAGAACCTTGGCCTTTTCTAACACCTTTCTCTATTTTATCCGGTCTGCCGCCATGTCACTCCATCTTAAGGTATGTTTAAATGATGCAGTATCCCGCTGTACACAGTCCAACCACCTCTGCCTTGGTCTTCCTTTCCTACAGGGACTAGTGGGCTTGTTAACCATAAGCGTTTATGGTGGCTGACTGACCCCGTGTTCTTGGCGCATGACCGGCCTACCAGAGTCTGAATAGTTGTTCTTTAAATTTACTATCTATCCTCAGATGTGGGAAGAGCAGATTCTTTATTCTTGATGATGAACAAATGCAAAAGATAACCAAGAAATAACAAACAGAAACGCCCCTATGTTGTTATGGACAAAAATATAAGTTCAGTTCTCAGTCCACTTATTGGTCTGTGAATTTCATGAGGTTTTTGAGAGTCGTATCCAGGTGATAAGTATCTTTGCCCAGTCACATTTAGCTTACCATATCAAGCTGATATATGTTACCTACATGTTATGACACTGGTAAATCTTAATAAAAAGAATTCCGTGTTACGAAGAATCACGAGGAATTCATAGTTTTCGTAGGAAGGCTGATCTATCCGAGTAATTACTTAGCATAGTCGCAGTTACTTACATTTTTGTAATAATATTATACAGTATTTTTACATCAAATACACCCTTTTGAAAATCAAATGCATCCTTTTACAAATCAAATGCACCCTCTTGCCAATCAAAAACAACTTTTAGCAAATCAAATTGATCCTTTTGAAAATTAAATATTTTTCAATATATATCCTTTTTTTATCAGTTCCTTCAAAAATGTAAAAAACGGGTTCCACTGTACTTAGTACCCCGATTCTAACCCTGAATTTATGTCTTTCCGCTAATTACGTATTTATAACAGTACAGAAATTTGAAAAATCACTTTCTGGATGTTCGGTACATCGTACCGGATAAAAAATATTAAAGTATTTTTCTAAAAAATGAGAAAAAAATATTTAGAAGTTTTTAAGTAGTATACAGTTTTTTTACGTCAAACACACCCATTTGCAAATCAAATGCACCCTTTTGCAAATCAAATACACCCTTATACCTACGAACCTACAAGCCATGACATTGACACTTTAAACATTAACTTTTTTATTTGATTTACAAATGATATTAAGCAATTCTTTATCTTTCACATGTAACTCTCTGGGATTTTCTACTTGATAAACAAATTTTCCCCTTGATAACAGATTTAGCAATTGTTATTCTGTCTTCTTTTAAATGTGAGAATATAGTATTCAAATGATCTTTTCTTATTTTTTAAAAATATTAATCCTATTAAATTAAAAACAGTCAACCCTTCTATAATGTTTCCTATAAATCGCTGTTTTCTACAAAACTCCAATATTTTAAGGTAAATTTAGATATTTCATAAATCTATAATATTATACATTGCCGTGCGAAATAAAGGTCAATGCTCTTTGGTTGACAAGGAATTTCGTCAAAAGCAGCGATTTAGAGGTAACGCTATAGGCTGACTGTGCACTCATCGTGCATGGCATTTTTTTTCTGATGACGAAGTGTGGGTATGGCTTTTACGCCAAAAGGCGTGAACGGCTC
The DNA here is from genome assembly GCA_022495035.1 of Philopotamus ludificatus. Taxonomy (NCBI): domain Eukaryota; kingdom Metazoa; phylum Arthropoda; class Insecta; order Trichoptera; family Philopotamidae; genus Philopotamus; species Philopotamus ludificatus. The sequence continues at coordinate 77,611 of JAGXCT010035779.1, read as the reverse complement.
ATAATGCTTGGCTACAACATCACGCCAAAAGGCGTGAACAGTTCATAAAGTCTTAAGATGTGTGTAAAAAATGTATTTTTAAAGAACTGACATTATTTATCAACGAATATAAATTGCGTTGGTTCAAAATATTCCAACTTTTGATACATTATGTACGATTACAAAAATATTTTTTGATATTCTAAAACCTAGAACTTAAAATGTTTTTTTTTATTACATGCCCTTATTTTTAGACTGAATACAATCAGCAATACTAATCTGGCATTGTTAAGACACGAATCGCAATCATTCGGATACCAAAGTGGGGCGAGACCGCAATAAATCATAAAACCACCCCCAACTCCCACCCCCTCCCACGAGCTCACGCATCAAAGGTAAGTATAGTTTGCATGCGGCCGGTCGAAGAATGGCGTGATGATATATACACGGTGGGTTAGTTGAATCACCGCCGAAAACTAAACGCCATTGAAAAGGCAAGGGTTTTTGCCTTTTTCGCCTTTCTGCGTAATTAACTTTGCAGCCTTTTGAATTGGCGCGCGGTGGGGGTGGGGGGTAGGCCCGCGGGCTAAACGCCCCCGGGCGCCCATTTCCCGGCCGCGCCGATTCATTTAACCAACAATGGGCGAACCGATCACCGAATGCTACAAAAATGGGATATGCCCAGAAACAATGGGGCTCGTGTGTGTATGTACGTACACGGATCTGAGGTCAACGTTCGGGCCCTTATTGATTGAAGATTCGATGGCGGATCTTTTGTGGACCCACGGAAAAGGGTAGCTTTCAATGGATGAGATGCGATTAAAGATATAATTAAGCGAAAGCGAACATTTTCAAATCATGAAAAAACTAAGAAAACCTGGTGTTTTCAGATATGTTTTGTCATAATGTAACAATGAAAACATTCAGATATTATATTTAAAGATAAAAAAATGAAAAAGTAGAATGATTCCATGCTAAAAAGGTATTATAATAAATCGTAAATAAAAAAATTAAAGTTAATATTATATTCAATAAATTCTTTTCTGAGAATTAGTATTGAATTTATTATACGTTTTATTTATATTTGTATGTTTTTACCTTTGTGACGATTTAATTTCAAGCAGAGCCGGAAATAAGTGAAATAATCTCCAGTCGTACAAAGTGCCAAAAGAAATAGGTGAACCGTTATTTTTTCCTCGTTTCGCACAGTAAGTTAAGAGTGAGCGAGATGGAAATACACTGATGTTGGATTCATTACATTCCGATTTTATCACCCTTTCATTTTCTATTAAAAAAATAAATATACATATGTAATTAAAATGATGTCAAATTGTCTTTCTGATGTGCCGATTAAAAGGGCATAAAGGCAAAAAAAACCGGCATTACTTTTATTTTTATTATTTTTATTCCTTAGAATTGAGGCAATTTCTCACTCGACATGGCGGACAAAAGGAGTCAGGGCCGGACGTAGGAGACGAGCCAACAAAGGGCTCGGGGTCCGATGGTTATCCATCACCGGACTCGTCAGTCAGATGCCACTGCCCATTGTCGGCAGTCCGCGGGGCTAATAACTCTTCGCCGCTGCATTCGGCCATCGTCAATTAATTGATGGCTCACCTACACGCCCGATTATTAATTTTAATTATGTGTGGCATGAACGAGAGCACCTTTTTCTCACGGATTTTAATTAATAAAGACGATCAATTATAACGCAGCATAATACAGTAAAACCCTGTTTTTACGTTATTGAAAAGACCAATGAAAAAAAACGTAATTGAAGGGAAAATGTAGATTCCGGGTTAGAAAAAAAAATAAAACCAGTCTGGTACATATTTTTTTGCTGGTTTACAGCTCCTTCGATCTTATAAATCGATAAGAAAGTTTCGTCTCGTATTAGGTTGATTCATAAATAATTTCCGATTCAGGTAGACAGTTTCTATTGTTTGGATTTACTCGCAGTGAGTCACCCGAAAAGGAGATTTTTGTTTTCTAGATAGATAAGTGGCCTTTCAGTCATTCAACAACTATATAGTGCGGTGGATGTTAGAGTGGTGTTATTCCGAACCCTTAAAATGGAGAATCAAAAAGTGCATATTAGTCATGTGATGCTTAGGGAATTCAAACAAGGCACTATGGCTAACGATGGCTAAAAAGATATGCAGTGTATACAGTTGAAGTTGAGAGAGAGACTCAATACGTCACAATCTACAGTTTATCGTAACCTGGAAAGTTTGGGAAAAGTCAGAAAGTTTGACCGAAGATGGGTACCACATAATTTCAGTGACCAAATAAGGCAGACTGAATGTCTCCACACAAACCACGAAATCGAGAAAGAATGAAAATATTGTCCGAAAAATACAATAGTTGAATAAGGATCAACTACCCTCCGGTAGGGGTGGTTGATCCTTATTCTGTTATCACGATAACGCCAGACTGATGGCAAAACTGACTCAAGAATTTGTTTTCTGGAGCTCAACTGGTCTGTTTTTTCCCATCCTTTCCAGATCTTGATTCTACAGACTACCATCTTTTCTGTTCCTTACATATTTTTTTAAATGGAAATACTTTCATTAATGATGAGCAAGTCAATCAGTCCCTCGATACTTTCTTTCAGTCCAAACCTACCAAATTTTATGAGGAGGAGATCGATAAGTTGTCAATAAGACGAGAGAAGGTTATATCTAATTAATATAATTTTGTAAATTTTTTAAAGCAAAATAAAAGTATATTAAAAAATCGGATGTTATTTATGACTCAACCTAATACGTTTTGAATGCTAGTTAAATGATGCTTTTAAGGATCTCAATATGCCATATACCAGGGGTGAGTAACCTTTTTTTACAACGGGCCAGCTACAAATTTAAAAATGTTGTGCGGGCCGCATGTAAGAAACTTATGATAATACAAATACTGAGTGTTTAACTTAAATTATATAATTCAAGCATTTCAAGTCAAGATATTGGGAAAATCTTGATCAATCTTGACAAAAAAAAATAATCTATTTTTATGTGTTACAATGGAACCATGTTATTATTGTAGATACCGTGTTATATGAGATTTTTTCAACAGCATCTTAAATTCTATGCACTACTTTTTGAAAAAGATCTGTTATTTTCGTTTGTTAGCTTTTAGCTAATTGGAATAAATACTATGCAGTTTGATCTTTATTTAAATGAGAAGTTTTAAGGAATATTTTACGTTCTTCTCAAACATTAATGTTTATATTTTTTTTTTATTAATAAAATATTTGACTGATTCTACTCTTTTAACCGATCCGTCACGGTAATTCGAAACCAACCGCGTCGTCTGAAGGAGGTCTATTTATAAGGGAAAATAGACCCAAGCATTTCAAGTCAAGTTAAATAGTTAGTAATGATATGCTTCATAATTTGAATTTTTAAACTAATTAATATGACGCGTAAATAGCACGCGCACTCGAAAATGTCCCACCGAACACTGAGGACATGCCATCGATAGACGACCGCCAAATTCTCGTGGCACGTGTCACTAGTATACGTTTTCATACGTCTCGCATTTGTCACATCGTTACAGATGCGAGCGAGAAAAAACATCGCGCCTGTGGCTACAGAAGCCAATATTCTTGTTTTTATTTTTTTCGCATTTGCGGACAATAAAGTCGATTATTATTTATAATATTTATGCAAATATAAATAGTTTGTAATATGTAGGATTCATATTAAAATAATTATTCGAGAAAAATCAAAAACTAAAAGTCCCAAATATACCCCCCATCAGCACGGCTAAGTTTATGACAAATTTGGAATTGCTTCTTTGCCATTAGTGGATATATATTTCTAGATATAGACGACACAACTTGCACTCTAGCACACTCGCCGCGGGTTGCTCACCCCGGCCTTATACCATCTTCTTTTATTGGATTATTACCTCTTCTTGATCAGATAATTCTTCGTCGGATAAGTTTTGGTTGATGTGACTTTCCACTATCATCGATATCCATAACTTTAGATGTCATCACGTTAATGTCCAGGTCCATGTAATTTTGTCAAGTTTCGGTAGGAATTTGTTCCCAGCCATCTATACCACTATGCGGCGTAATATCCTCTACTAGTGTTTTTGACCAAGCTCCGTCGATGATCTTATAGCTAGTATCTTCTATTTTATCTTCTTGTTCCTTAGCAAATCCAGCTTTTCAAAGAAATAACGATCAAAATAGTTTTTGATCGTTATTTCTTCAATTTTACCCCATGACCCAACAGTGCATTGTATCTAAAATAGAGATACCTTTAGATTTTTGAGATCTTGTCGTTCTAATTTTTGATAATAATATTTGTACTAGATTTTTGCGGTAGTAACGTTTAAAAGCATGGATTATTCCCAAGTCCAATGGCTGCAGTTCACTTGTATAGTGTTAAATCTAGGAATAACATTTTTTTCCTTAGCTCCTATAGCGGGTATTAATTGTACTAAAATACAACGGGACTGTAAAAATTGAGCCCAAATAGAGAGAAAACGTAAAATCCAGACACGTAAAAATAGGGTTTCACTGTATTATAAAATAAATAAGTATATATCCCTTAAAAAATGCTGATTTCTTCTAGGTATTCATTTCTCTCACAGATCAGGTAAAGTGGGTACAACACGCATACATCCCCTGTGACACGAATCCCAACAAGTCCATATAAAAAAACTTTGATACGAATCTAACAAGCAGGGGTGTTCAACGTTAAATATAATAATAAAAAAATATATCGGATTCTTGATAATTTCATAAAGATCTTGTTTAAAATTCAGCCGACGTCATTGTCGAATTTATTTCGAATGTAAAATTCTAGTCCTGTTTTAGGGATTGAGGATCCCTGATTTTAACCCTGTAAGTGCGTACAAACAGGAGGTGTTACATTTCTGCAGCTCATCAGCAGTGGTGGCACGTAGGGCCTGGCGAAGGATTCTACGTTTCAATTCGGCGGGACGCCATGGGGGGTCGAGGATACCCCGCAGGGTCCCTGGGGGTCAGAATGATAGACAGCTTCACGCGCAGTATTTAGTACTGGCATTTTTTTTAGAAACTGTATGAGTTTCGACTTAGTGTATATCAGTATCATATGAATAAATCTTCTTTGAGATTTTTCTGAAGAAATATTTAAAAAAAACATTTATTTTTAATTAATTCTGCGATAACCTTCACTTTTTTGAGTCATAAGAAAAATAGAATAAATAGTTAAAATTGTATAAAAAAATAATGTAGATGAAATAATTATAAATTAGGGTAAAAAAGTTGGAAATCCCTTTTTCTATCTGCATTACTGATTGAAATCTATAATTACAGAAAGATAATTGACTTTCCTGCTACTATCAAAAAGACAGAAAATGATCAAATAACGTATTTAATTACAGTACATTATCAAAACGGTTACCTTACTTCTTAAATTTCGAAATAAATCAAATCAGGGCATTCCTTTAAGTTTTTAGAAGGCAGTTTTCAAAAGATCTATCTTATGATGATTATATTTGTTAAGCGAGAATTTTAGAAAAAGAATGTGCTATTTTTTCCAGTAAACCCATTTTATTATGGTTTTCCGAGACGTTAAAAAATCAAAAAAATAATATATTTAATGCTCTAAAACTTAGATCAACTTATGTAATCAGTATTAATTTTAGTTATAAATCTAATTTATCTGCTTCAGTATTTTTATGTATAGCTCATAAAATTATCATGTCCTATGTATTGTTTCAGATATGACATGTTAAAACATTTTTACGCGGATTTATAAAAACATCTGAGTAAATAAGGCTTTATTCAGATAAATTCTGACTCCGAAGTACGCGGGTACTAATTTGTTGCTTTAATAGCCCCTCATGAAAATAGCTATCGTAGAGGAATACGTCGTGATTTATGAATATAAAAAGGCAACAGTGAAGCAATTGCTGTTTAAAATGTGGAGCTAGTGTATTGTGAAAGTGTTATGAATATTTGTAGGGGCCAACGATGGTTCTGTAAATTTTGATAAAATAATAACCTGAGGTTTAATTTTAATTTGATCTTTAATCTATCATGCAATAAGAAATATCTCAAAAGGAATAGAAGAAACGACATAATGTATGCGAAACACTTAGAACAAAATGGTAAAACTATATGAATTTTAATAGAGATAAGGATGCAAAAGACATGGCCAATAACATTACACAATTTTCTAAATAATTGAATAAGTATTTTAGAAGAACTAGATAAACTTAAGAATAAAAACAAGAAATAGAATAAAAAATAATTAATTCGTTTTTATAATGAAAACGAACCACATTACTGCAATCGCTATAAAATAGTAGGAGTCACCAATGGATATAAATAGCAGAGATAATAAATATTAGAATCCAGAATAAATATTGGAGAAACCCATAAGAAATCGCGCATTTTTTATGAATGTAAAATGTATGTTTTTTATATTTATTTTAGATATTATTATTAAACATAATAACATCATTATTAGAAACTAATCCCTTATGGGTTTTTCAATTTCTTTTTTAAAAAAAACTTTACGGCTTTGTAAAGAAATACTCATTCAAGTGATTTTCTATTACAGTTGGATTTGAACAGAAAGTAATTCAAAGAATTAAGGTCCAGGGAATATGAAGATTGTGAAAGCTTTATATAGGTTGTTCACTGGTTATTCCCCCCCCCCCCCAGTGTCAAATAATACTCCCTCCAGTGTCAAACCACGACACTCTTTATTATTTGTTTTACAATTATTTATTCAACGAAGAATATAAATTATAATGTAGCTCAGTCTAACCTACTAAGCCAAGTTGCGGTTAACTTACATATTAATTATTAAACAAAACTAAGCGTTAGATTTTCATTTTATCGTTTAATCTTTTCATTGGTAACAGTAAATCTTCAGTAATTGTTTCAATCAGTTTTAATAATTCGTATTGAATTATTCCTCTTACATCCCACCAAATGTAAAAAATATTTTTTTAAAGTATTAGATGAGGGTTTAGGGAACGAATCGGGATTTTATTTCGACTTATGTAATCATAAACGATCTATAATTCTCATTTCCAGTTAATAAAGTTGTAATTCTATATCTCGACAACAAAGAATTGCATTTGTTCCTCTATTATTTTTTGTTATCTTATTGTTGTACCGAAGCGTTGCAAGTTTAACCATTGAGAGGACTTTTACAAGGTCGTCCAGATTCAGCTCCATCTACCTTTCTTTTCTAGATGAACACTTCTGCATGAATTTAAGCCCTGGTCGAAAGAAAGTAGCATACAATGACTGATGTGACCTTTGTCATTTTATATTTTTGACATTTTATCACACACTGCCCTCAAACGTTAGGTTATAAAATACGCGATTTCTTTCGGGTCCTCTTGATTTATTGAGTAAAATTATTAAATTAAATTCGACTGACGTCTAATTCATTTATTTAAAAACGATATTTAATATGCAGATAAATGTAACATTTAGAAGATAGTCGTTTATATTTATATGGAGTTAGGTGAAGTTAACTGAGCTTAGGTTGCAGTATCGCCTAATCCAGAGTTTATCAATTAATTATTGGGGTCGATATCGTCGGACCGATCTCATGCAATCCGACACCCAATTTACATACCGAGACATTTTTTCTTCGTTTCGCCGTAACGTAATAGGGTAGGAATGAATCAGCACACTCACCGCGAAAGGGTTGAAATGGGGACGTACATATACGGCGCGATGTAAGTATTATTGATTGCCGTGGGATTTATGATAAAGACGCCCTAATAGCGTTAGTAAAATAAGCCCTTTTTATAGGAAGGATCCCTTTTTTTCTGGCGAAAAGAAAAGATTTCCCACCCGGATAGTCCGAGGTTGGCACAAAGGGGCGTCACTTATATTTCATCCCCCGATTTCCATTCACTTATCTCCTTTCATACGCCGATGAGATATGCCCGGCACGCGTGCCGGGAAGAGCCTCACCTGAAGTACACGGAATTATTTCCATTTTTATATTGATGAGTTGTCGTCGAACCGGGCGGCGACCGCGGCCGGCGTCGCTCGACTATCCAGAAAACCCTCGTCCGCGGATGGATAGATTATCGTATGATTGGTTCCGGATCGATCGTTTTTTTTTCCGCCAGACCAGGGTAATAAAGCATAGACACGTGAATATTTCAGACACGTGTAAGCAATAAATATCGGGGCCGTGTTCGGAACGAATTTGTACAATCTCTTATTTCCTCTGCGTGAATACCATATTTTCGGGATATTATGTTTGACGACAAATCGTAAATCATATATCTGTTGTTCGGCAGGGCCAGGGCGGGCATCAAAACAATATTGTTCGTATTGTGTGTCACGCCATTGACAGGGACACGTGCGATGGCAGGGGACTCTAGTGGCTCTTCGCCGACCTTGTTCTGACCAGGGAAGGAATCGAATCCAACACGTGAAAACTGTAATCGATTTTATTTGTACGTACATAAAGACCAATACGTCGACTATTGACCTGGATTTGACACCCCTGGAAAAGAAAATAATACAATTTCTCTCATAAAACATCTATAAGTATAGAGGAAACGAAAATGGCAAACGAATTAAAATATCTCTATATATTTTTATTTTTAATTATCTTTTCAGGATACTTTGTTAGATACTTTATTTATTTTACTACGATGGATGGATGGCATAACAGAAAAAAATCCAAAGCTCCATTAACCCATATAAAGGATCTAAATTGTTATTTATTTCAGTCTCTCATACTAATATTCCCCTCAGTGTCAAACCACGACACTGGTTAATTTTTTAATAATATTTCTGTTGGAATTATTTTTTCAACGAAGAATAAATGGCATTCAATTAATTAATTCCAACGTCCCAAACTGCCTACATATATATTTTTATAAAACATGCGAAGGTGGTATCTTCCTCTTACATAACCCCTGGCCAGTGTCATAAAGAATTCCCTGAATTCATAGTTTTTGACGAACACCTATCCGACTAAAGGAACTGACAAAAATAAACGTAATTAATGGGAAAACATAAATTCGGGGTTAGATTCGGGGTACTTTGGAACCTGTTTTTTACGTCCTTGAAGGAACTGAAAAAAAAAACGTAATTAGTGGGTAAACGTATATTCGGGGTGCATTTGATTTGTAAAAAGGTGCATTTGATTTGTTAAAAAATGTATTTTATCTGTGAAAAGTTGTATTTGATTTGTAAAAGGATGCATTTGATTTAAAAAAGGATGCATTTGATTTGAAAAAGGGTGTATTTGACGTGAAAAAAACTGTAATATGCATGTTACATACAAGCCATAACACTGTTCTTCTATCAAAATACCCAAAATTTATTTAGATACATGTCATCCAGAATCCCTCAGGATATTAAGTGCGTAGTATTATTAACGAATGACCATATTTAAAAGACATATTTACTTTTTTCATTTTTATCTTTACGGTCTACGATTTTTTTTAAATCGTACTTTCTATTATTGCAAAATCCAAGATCCGAGATAATCTATCCAACGTGTTATCTGATACTATCATTTATCATCAGCTAGGTTTTAGACATAATAATCTCGAGTGCCATTCATATCTATATTGGAATTGGTTAGATTACGAGATTTCATTGCATTCCATTTTAATTCTGACAATACATATTTTTTTAAATTATTTACTTAACTCATAATAATATTTCAAAGGTCAGCTCTTCTATAACGCTTTTTTTAAATCGCTACTATTTTTACGGTCAAATTACACATTTCCTAAATAAATAATAAACAGTCGAGCAAAATAAGGGTCAACGTCCTTTGGTTGACAACAAAATATAACATATGCGTAAACAAACTTGGTGTTATAGGAGGGTTGACTGTAAATTTAATCCAAATTATGCTGTAATTTCGTTGTATAACAAATTTAAAGTATTTTTATGCTGTCCCTGTTCGCCGCACAAAAATAGGTTTGAGTATATTGCTGAATGTTTCATACTTCCATATTTATTTCAGTTTATTTTTACCGTCAATTGTTTTGTTAGATAAAGGAACTCATAAGATTAATCATCGGAATATAAGAAAAACACGTTATTAAAGACATTATTTTATTATTAAATTTGAAGATACGCTTCAGAAAATCTTGCCTGAAATTTTTTTCTGCAGGTTCCTATTTTTTAAAAGATATGAAAGTACAATCGCTCAGAAAAAAACGCTATAAAAAGTTAGGCACCCATACAAAATTTAGGGTTAGGTTTTTTTTAATTGTATTTATCGATTTGAAGCAAATCAAACATTTGACCCATTTTATATGGCCAATGACCTTGCACGTGTTTATTTGTATAAAAATAGCTAGTGCCTATAGGCGCGAGGGGCAAATTCTAATTTGACATTGAAAATATTGTGTTTTGTAAAATGAACGCTATACAAAAAAACGCCCCAACGCTATAGAAGTGTACGCTATAGGAGGGTTGACTATACATATTATATAAATTTGGCCTGGTGCATAAAAAAGCATTTTTAAATTAACTGAATTAAATAAAGCATGTGACTTGATTTATGCAGATTTTTATATACCAGCTTACACTATCTTAGCCATAAAATCGCGAGCTTCTCGCTAGATGGCGCTTTATATCAATTCTTTTTTACGGTTATTAGCTTAAAAAGTAAATAAGTAATACTGATTGTAGATATTCTAATTATTAAAACATACTTATATTATTTATGAAATTGGAAAATATAAAAAAAAATTAAATCAAGTTGGCGCTATAAGAAAACTGCGTGAAAATCTTATCCGAAATTTTATTTATCGAATGAATTTCACGCGAAATTCCATTTATCGGATGAGTTTTTCCCCCATGCTGCTCATGTCGTTTTCTAATTTCACATATGTGTGTGCCGGCTGAATCAAGCCGTAAAATTTTGATGATATCGAACGTGTGCCGGGGCGTCGGTTTTTCGCGGATTTTCCCAAATACAGCATTATCGGCAGATACTACATCATATTTCACGAAAACACTTCTACGAATGGCGTGCGTGGGAAGTAATCCCATTCATGGAAATGTATTATTGGACCATAAGTTTTGAGGTGGCCCATCCGCATTTACATATTGGGGGTGGGGGGAGGGGGCAGATTCGACGAGAAAAATATATATCCCCGCACGGGGTGTAAATCAATTTTACACGGGGTTAAACATTAATCTAATATTAAAAAAAAAATAGAAAAAATAAACTCGATTTATTCGCTTATTTTCGGGAATCGGTATTTCCATCTTCCGTTTCGATAAAATTGATTGTTGTTTCACGCTTCTTTTCGCCTTTAATCCCAATTGGCTATATTGCTTCATGCTCTTTTTCCTTTTAAACCACAGCTCTAGTCAAAAACTTCGGCAATACCCGCCGTTTAATAACACAACGCTGAGGGCACCGTACCGTTGTTAAGTAACGTGGCATAATTTACCTGGACACGGTCAGGATTAAAATTTCCCCTGGAGGAGATTTGATCCCTTAATTCGGGTTTTCCATCGGGAAAACTGTGCTCAAAGTTTTTCCGCCTCAAATGGTTAACCCTAAATTGGCTACAACCGGACCCGAGCCCTCCCCACCCCCGCTACCGCCCCCCTCCCCGTCGGCTTTGCGTACGTTCTGCCACTTGTCGCAGACCGCAGACTTAATATCCGCAAATTTGATGGAAATTCCGCCATGTAAAAATATAATTATATGTGTTCAGTTTGGCACGTGTCCATGTTCGTGTATCTTCACTCGTGTTTGCCCGCTGTCACCGGTGATACACGGCGGGGGAAGGGCTTCCTTGACCGTGAAGGGGTAATGTGTTACGAGCAAAGGGGTTGGGGTTATGTTTGTTTTGCCCCTTATTTATGGCTTTCCCTGGAAACCTATATTTTCCGTTGGCAATTAACCGTTCCACCGCATCGGCGAGGAATCCATACAAAAAGATTGATTATATCTGAACAAAAAATAAAATAATTAAAAATCACCATAAAAAACGTATCGTGCGCGGAGCGCATTATTAGTAAGTGTGATGTAATGATACGTAACATTGACGCGCAATAAAAATCATACTTACTTGCGCGCAATAAATCCCGGCACACACTGACCGCTTTATTTATATATATATTTTTTAATAAATATTGAATAATTATTGAATACTTATTGAGCATACCTCGCGGTGGATAACAAGTGGTAATATATCTTCATGAACTTGAGCTCCATTGATTGCTTCTGCGCTCACTAGGCCATTCGATTTGTTGGGCGAGTATCACTCCATTTTATCTCCGAAATATATATATAATATATATTCATTCATTTCACGAGCAGAATTAATTCAAATATATAATTTTAATTAGTTGTATTTTATATATGAGAGGCGAGTGTCTTTTTTGTATGTATCTAGATGGTCGATTGCAATATTTCATTAAGTCGGCCGAGTACGGGGCAGTGGGGGGGTGGGTCGATTTTTATATTGCTCCGGGCACTTAATGCAAAATTTAATAAAACTGCGACAAGCAAAAGCCTTTAACTGCTTCTTTTTTAAACGAGCTGGGGCGAAAAATAATATCGCAAATTAAAAATGCGATTTAATAAATCTTTGTGCGACGAACGTCATTAAAAAAAATGAACAACGCCCCTGCAATACTCGAACAATTATTAATGCCGGTTTTACGACCGGAATTTGCATAGAATGAAATATTAAATATTTCATAAAGCGACATGCGTCGATATCAAAGGCCCTTTGTTCGACCAATTTGTTAATTGTGATACTACAACAAAAATAAAACGTATATATATCCATTTCGCAGAATGTATATTTAAAACAGTTTCGCAATAAGCGAGTATCTTTCGTTTATAAGAGCAATTTTTCATTTAGATTATTAATTTATTTTATCGCTTGCTACCGTCAAAAAAAAATGAAAAAGAAGGCCGGTGTATCTGATAATAAAGAAGCTATCCCATCTGATATTATCTCTCTCACCTTGCTCATATTAAAAGAGATTATAATTTGTCTTCCACGATTTATGCATACAAAGCAAAACCCCCAGGGGGTTTTACACTTTTTCATATGCATATATTATCTACATAAACACACTTAATATTTATTTTTCACACCTTAAAAACTTGTTTATAAATGCCAGTAGCGTTTCGCAATAAATATTAATTTAAAAAATATTGCTTTTGGCAATATATGCGTTTTTTAATTTGAAAATTGTGGTTTTATAATTGAGAATTAGTCTACTGTGATTATATGTTATGAAAAAATGATTTATGATATGGAATCTTCTGATATGATGATTATCCTACCGGGAGCTGATCATGCTCAATGACGCATATACTTCAATGTTTAACGTAGATCATCTTTAGTATTCTATTCATAAATATGTATCACGTTTCGTTCGTCGTCATTGCAAATTTTATTGTCGAAGGACTATTATCCTCTAGCAAACAAATGGCAGGATAATTTTACCACTTCAACGGCGTCCGCGGCCAAGAGGCAGAATAGCATTAGGGAAGATGTCGGCAAATGCAAGTCTGCTGCATAACAAAACTATGATAAATGCGAAACGTTTCCAGAATAACGCGATGTGGTGGGTTGCCCCCGGGAAAAGCGGCAACTTTTCCACAAAAAGAAGTATCATAGTTGAGCATTGGAATTTATTTAAAATATCTAGCGGGGGAGAAGCCTCAAAAGAAATCACTGAATTAAGGCGGCAAGACGAGAAAAGCTAGCGAAACCAGCAGGCTCTCGACTAGGACGAGACGAATAGAAGGAGGGCTGAGGGGCAGAGGTGGAAGTCAAATAAAATTGACGGGGTGAACGTGTATGCGAGATCGGGGAAATTGAAAATGCCGATATTGAAATATTGAATGGCTGGGGGCTTATGTAATTTGATATCGTATCGTTTATCAATCAGTGTTCGGAGGATGTATTGAAAATTGCGAAATTTTTAAACATATCATATTAGGCGAATGAATGCAATTTTTTATTATTAAATATCTGGCTGGTCGAGATGTACATGGAAATGAAACGAGCACGTACGTTGCAGACTCTCTGCTACACTTGGAAATAATTCGATTCAAGGAAATGAATCGGCTACGTATTTTACAGTTTTTCAGTTAGCTACTCTAGATAAAAAAAATACGAATTTGTAAAAATATATTTATATTTTTGATAAGTCAATTAAAAACATGTATAATATTGTATTTGATTTGTGATTTAAACCATTTATTACTTTAATTAAAAATTAAAAAAAAATGGTTCATTAGTTTTGGCAATGTGTCTGGAAATACTGACTGGGAATAATACGACTGATTGCTCCAAAAATATTGGTATGTAAATAATTAATTACGCGTAAATATAAATTTAAATAAAAAATGTTGGGTTAATCCACATTTGTAACCCTTTTCGATAATATTTTGTAAAATTTAGCCAAAACCGTCTTTGGGCCATAACTGCTGGCCTTTAAACTCACTTGGGTCGACAGTTATGGCCTTCAGAGTGGAAAGGGTTCATATATAATAAATTCTACATGTCACAAACTTTTCGTATTCATCTAAAAAAGTCTAAAGAATTGATGTTATAAATAATTATTGACATTTACTGACTGCAATTGCAAAAAATAAATAAAAACAACGATATTCGCTGCTGTTGCCACGCACGCGATGTTCTTTCTTGCTCGCATCCAGTATGATCTACCGAGTGCGAGTAAAACGTACGAGCGAATCAGTCTGCGGCGGGACATCGCCGAGAGCTATCTCATATACGCGTTATATTCATTAATCAAATCATCCAAAATATCGAGTATTTTTATTATCAGAATAATTCGCGAAAGATTCTTTAATTAATAATTTATTAATTTAAATTAAATCTTAAATTTAATCTAAATCATTTCATAAATGTTACGTTATTTACTAGATTTATTTATTAATCGATAACGTTTTGTTTAATCATTTTTATATTAGATTTGGATTATTCTAAGAGGTGTCGCCTGCTAGATAAATTAACAACAGCCCAAACTGTAGATAAAAAATTTTTTTTTTAAAAAAGTAGTGACACCTATAAAGATTTATCGATTTGTGTAAAAAAATAATAAATATAATGGTTTAATCATATTTAAATCCTAAACTCTAAATATATTTGATGTTTTGTAAAAATGGGATTTAGATTTATATTAGTAAATAATAAAGAATTTTTTATAATATTATGGATTGATAATAAGATAAACAAAACTATACTTTATAAATATATAAGCGATAGCGCCGATAGATCAGTTTGCAAAAACACTTAAAAAAACTCTTTCAAAAAGCGTTTTTCTAGTGAATAAATATCCTTTAATTTAATATTTGGAAAACTTCCTTAAAAGCAGGGCATTGTTAGTATTTTTTAACGCTTAATAATATAATATTAGGCTGTCCGGTCGAAAAGGACGTATTTCAAATAATCCTTATTTAAAAATAATCTTTATAACATTAATATAATATATTCTTACTTTATAGAAACATCCTTCTTCCATCTATTTAATAATTTTAAATGGCATCGGATTAAAATTTAATAGGTTTGGAAGCAAAATATTTTTGGTTCTGGTTTTGTTCTAGATTTTGGTTTGGATAGATCGCACCAAATGATAATCTTAAAGAGCTAAATCGGGACTATATGACGAGTAAAAAATAGCATCCCATCTAAGCTCCTTTATTTTATCTTAAGTCATCTTTGGTGTATGTCGTAATTATTTTGCAATAAAATTAATTTTCGATTAGAAATACTAGACCTCTTTGACTTTATTGCTGCATTCAAATTTTCTAGTAAAGCACAGTATACTTCACTCGCAATTGTTTGGCCGTAAGTAAGGACTTCGTGATGAATTATGCCTTTTTTATCCACCTATAAGAATAAAAACATTTTTTACTGTTGTAAAAAATTGGTTGAGGGGTTGATTTTGTGAAATTTTAATGAAAATCTTTTTTGGATCGAAGACTGAAACAATGTTGGTCAAAAATCATGTAAAATACGTCCTCTTCGACCGGACAAGGTAATATTTTGTCACACCTTGTAGAAAATTTAAGTTCTCAAAAATATTCTTTCTATGATCCAAAAATACTCTAAATCCTTTTTGCACTGATTAGATAATTATTTAAAGTCGCAGTTCAAAAAGAAGTAATAGAAAAAAAATATTAAGAAATTATCTAAGTGCTATTTATTAGATTTATTTAATAACTAATAATGTTTTATTTGATCATTTTATTTAACTTTTAGTAGACTTTGAGAGGTGCCGCTTGATAAAAAATTAATAACAGCCCAAGCATTAGATATAGATCGGTCCTATGACAATGTCAATAATTAAAAACTGTATGCATATTTATCTCTAATCATTATCCTAGTGTAATATTTGCAGAAATTCTGTGTTGTAATAATAAAAAATATTATTAATTTATTTTATTATTACATCATATAGCGAGTAAAATAAGTTTAGTTAAAAAATTAGGCCATTTGATTATACAATAATTTATTCACGTCAAATTGCAAAATAATAAACTGATAATTTATTATGTTAGAATTCCCCATCGTCCATTTGCATCTTTGAATAAAAATGTAAATATTTCACCATGGCCTGACGTTTTAATTCATCTCGCAACTGCGAGTTATTGTTCGAAGCACGTTCATATTTCATCAACAGACACTTCATATTTATAACATCATAAAGTTAGAGATGGAACGAGAGGAGGAGACCAAAAGAGAGACTCGGAGAAAATAACAAAATTCATACAAAACGTGTAATGTAAATGAAAAAGTTAAGAGACGACAATGTCAACAAAACTAATTTCCTAGTAACATAACATCAGTTTTTAGTACCGTCGCAGCATCTTGCTGGATATTGCACACATTTATCATGCACTCAGATAGGTATCGATGCCGCGTATGAATAAGTCATAAATTGCATCCGTTACATAAAGATGTTAAAAATATCGGTGGTCTTTGTGCGATGATCAGAGGGAGCCGCCCCGCGGTGCGCTGGACCCTTGGAGGGACCGGGGGCGTTACTCGTCCTTTATATGGCACTTATTGCAGATCGAGCACTCGGATATTTCCTACGGACCGCCATTATTGTAATGGACAGGTATCCGAGACTGCTTCCAACCGGATCCGTGTCCTGGCAACACTGTGTTTATCTCAATGAACGAGGATTAGCCGGAGGACGTTGAGGAACGGCGCGAGACTGAAGCGCAATTAGCAGCATGGCTATCGCGAAAGACGGACGGGGTTCGCCAGAATTAGACGCTATAAATCTTGCAATTACTTAAAAAGTAAATAAAATAAATAAAAGAATCTTTGTCTTCCCGGAAAAAGTAATGACTTTGCCGTAAATAAATATAGCGTAGCAAATAAAATATCCCTATTTTTATTATTTATTTTTAATTATTATTTATAGGTTAAATATAATCGTATTACATTGGCAAATACTAATTGTAAAAATACTTATACTGTTAGTAAAAATATAATATATTTAAAAAATCAGACGTGGGTCAACAGATGACTGTCTGTCAGATCTGAGGGACGTTATTTTTGTAAAATTTTTTTTTAACATGAATGAAGAGTTATGTGATGATAGGGGGGCCGAAAAGTAATCAAATTTCTTCAAAGAACTCATTCACAGTTAGTTTGTGTCAAGTTTTGTTATTACGCTAAAGTAATGATTGTAAATTTTTCTACAAAGGGGGAAAAATGTCAATCGATACTTACGGGGATATTCTGAAACTTAACAAGTGTCATCGGTGCTTTAAAAAAAATAAAAATGCAAATAATAATCTCAAAGAAGTCACACGAAAAAGACGACCCCAAAAATTAGATTATATTCTGAAGGCGATGGTGGATTCAGATCGTCAAATAATTAAGAAATTATAGGAGCATCTTCGTCGCGCCTCTTTTGTCTCGGTATGAGGCCGATCCGTTTTTGCGGCGAATTGTAACTATAGATGAGAAGTGGGTGCTATACAATAATCCTGTACGAATAAAAGAATGGCTTTCTTCCGAAGAAGTACCTGTTCCGACCCCTCGACCATCACTATCAATAAGGAAGGTCCTTGTTTGTGTGCGGTGGGATTTTCCTGGAATTATACACTATGAATCAATTCGAGCGAATGAGCCAAGAGCTCATAAAAAAGATCTGTTTTGGCCAATAACAAAAAAGGACCTTCAACACGATAACGGGAGGTCTCACACTGCAAAAATGACACAGGAACAAATAAGGGAGCTTGGATTGGAACTTCTCATAACTAATCTTTCTTCTTCTTTCAACTTCTAATTCTAACTCATCCACTCTATTCATCGGATCTAGGGTCGTCGGATTGCCATTTTTTCAGATTTTGTTTGAACCTACCTGGAAGTAAAAAAAAAAAATAATGTTGGAGAAGTGAAAACGCACTTGGAAAAGAAGGGCTTTTACGACACATTTGGAAATTTTTTTGGAAGTTTTTTTTATATAAATATAAAAAGTTTGTGAATTAATATTCAAATAGTATTCGAGCAAAATTAAAAACTTGGGGTCCCCAATATATCCCATCGGCACGGCTAGGTTAAATCTGCTGGATGTGCTGAGAATACCAGGGCTTCAAAACGTTATTTTTATAGTATAGTATAGTTTTTTCGGTTTTCGGTTAAGTTCCTGTTCGAAGCTCTGTAGAATATCATGGACTTTCTAAACGCACAATCGTGTCTATCCTGAAAAAAATAGGGAACAATAAAGACAACCGACTCTCTACTATTTCAAAAGGCTTCTTTGATACTTTAGACATCTCGCTAAAAGAAAGAATACTATGGAGGAGCTCGGTGGACTTGGAAACGTACAACGTCACAATCTTATAAAAAATAATTAATCCAAAATTAAAGATTTATGATTTTATAGTTCAGACAAACGTCGATCTAAATCTGTAATCGAAGTAATCACCAATATCTATGCCAAATCGTATTTAATATCTATGCCAAATTAAACATTCTTAAATATTTAATCTTGGATGTAAATTTATATTTTACATAAAGCTTTCAATCACCACTGACGCTATATTATAACTAGTTATAATTTTTTTACAGTATTTTAATTATTTTTTCGTGGTCCATGTCTGTGCAAAAACGCGTATTATAATTTGATATCCCCTAGGTGGAGCAGGGACCCCAAGCTGTGTGTAATTTGTTGGCGGCCTGGTGATTTACTTACCTGAATTATGACACACGTAGCGTCACGTAACTGACGTATTAATATAATTTATGATTTAATTAATTAAATTATATTTCAGACTCGCACACACATCCATACACGGGCTCGGATTAAAGTATTTTACGACGCAATTCGAGTGGAACGCACAGAGGCGAGCGAGTCGCCGAGTGTTAATTGCAGAAAAAATACGAACGGCAATTGTGTCTCCCTTGCTCCGGCCCGTTGTCGAGTGCATTATTACGGGGCTTCGGAGTTGGGTTAACAAGAGCAAGAACATTATACGTCTGACGTATAGCGCCTTTGTGCCTCTCCGCAACCAGAATACTTATTACAGCGATCTTCATATTAAATTCCGCCCCTTCCCCCGCCCGCTCCGCCTCTGTTGTGCCCCCTCTCCGCGGGTCGGAGTGCTGGGGTCTTTATATGTTAATTTATTATCTTCGCACCTGTAATCCAGTTTTCTCGGGCTCGGGGTAATTCATTGCCCCCTCATAGAGAGCGTTGAAGTGCTCAACATTGGCCGTCATATCACTGCTGAGAGGAGAGCCGGGGTCTCGTGATTGAGCCTTTGAATATTTCACAGCACGATTTTAATGAATATTAATTAAGGCATATTTTTATTCTAATTTAACCATCCGTCACCACGGCTCGAAACTATTTTGGCGGGGTCTATTTTGTATGAAAATATACCCCAAAAATTGATAAATTCTTCGACAATACCTTGACATTTTAAAAAATGGTTATTCATAATATATATTAGTAGAAAAATCCAAAATATAAGTCGCCGCGACTGAGACTAGCTCCTGGATCAGTTTCTCCACTTGCACAGCACGATATTTTTTCTCGCTCGGACTTGTACATGCGCGATGTTTTGTCCTCGCTCATGTCCGATCGTAATCATGCCATTGAAAAACAATATTGTAGCAATTGCGGACAATTTTTATTTATATTTATTCGCTAGACTTTTTTAGATAAATACAAAAAGTTTGGGACATGTAGAGTTTATATTAAAAGAGTGATTCGTGAAAAATCAATAACTTGGGGTGCTAAATAGACCCCATCGGCACGACTAGGAAATATATATATTAAATAATTAATTATGAACAATGCTTAGAAAACAATCAGGTTTTGTATATTAAAAATAGCTCATAAACCTTTAGATCGATTGATTTGAGAATTGAAACATAGTTTCTTAACAGTTGTATATGGCTTTATAAATCAGATCAGTATTTCTCAAACTTTGGTAAGTGCTGTATTCAATATATAAAAATGGATAAGAGTTCGTGTACATGTGTATGTTTCGGCATAATTAGGAAATGTCTTAAGACACACATGACTTACTATATCAATATAATATCGTGGGGGTTAAACATCCCTATGCCTCTAGGGATGGGGAAATGACATATAAAAACTGATATTGGTATCGAATCCATAGTTTTAAGGGTGGCCAAGATTAATAGTGCTATCGAAAATAGGATATAAAGAATTTTCGAACTATTTCTGATTAAGGCTTTCAAAATGTGACTACTACGCCTCTTTATTTTATTTCTTATGAAAAAATATTCAAATAATAGCTCTAATCGCCATCGATCCAGAACCTTGTAAAAATAGTTAAATCGTATTATTTGCATAATTATTTATTGTATAATTGTATATAAAAAGGTTTCAGACCCATTCACAGTGGATGACATAATAAACCTCTCCGTTAAAAATCAGTAACTTATTTTTAATTTTAAATTTATCCCAGAGATTCCTCTGGGAGATTCTCTCACTATCAATTTTTTATTCAATTATTTTATAGCAGAATGAGTGAATCGAAAAGCTTAGTAAATCATATACATTTGTACTCGGCCATTATTTTTAATAGAAAATTCTATTTAATATGAAAATTCTCATTATTTTTCATATGAAAGAAATGCATTTTCTTTTTTCCCGCATTTTAATCAGCAAAACGTGGTAAGTGATTGTAATTATTTTTTAAATAACGGTTTACCCGACGGAGGAGGAGCGAATTGTGATAATATCCGCAACATTTCAGCGACGAGGGTCACCCCCGTCGCTTCACCCCCGCTTACACCCCCCGGTCCTCTAATTCAGACACTAAATTCTTGCCAACCTCAAGTGATTGCCGGCGTAGAACAGATGTCAGCGCCAAACTACCCTCGTTCCGCACTCAACAAGAGGTCCCCTCCAATTTTTTTGTTCGTTTCGCACTTTCAGGAGTTTGGGGGGAGGACAATCTCCCGCCACTCGGGGCAAATAGAGCGACGGCGACACTAAACGAATGCAGGCGTTGATATATGTGCGAAATGGCGTAATGAATGCACGATAGAGACTGAAGAGGGACTGAAAATACGATTAATCAGCAATAAAATAAAATATATCTGTTAAATGAGAAGCGGGAATGTCTTTATTGTTACTAGCGAGTATGGAGATGACTTTACGTTTGATTTTTGGATTCAGCGATTTGGATAGAAGATTAGTATTTAATTGTTTGGTCAAAGAATTCTGTTTTTATGTTTCCTTATCATTTTAAGTATCAAAATCTTCGCGCTAATTCGAGCCTAACTTTTAGAATAGACACATTACATTATACAAATAAATGAAAAATTTGAAAATAATACCTTCTTTCGATATCGCACATAGATAAACGTACCTCTTAAGTACATCTAATCTGTTTAATGTGATATATATCAGCTACCAGTCACACGTCATATGTCAAACACAATCATAAATTTGATATTATAGACCTTATATATTTTTTTCAAGTATTGCAATTATTCAGATTCGTTTTAATATTCCACAGACGCATAAAATATTAATGACAAATTTCGATTGATTAAATTTGAGTTTAAATTTTGCGGTCTACCGAATATCCCATCGCCCAGACAAACTAGCTCAAAGATGAAAGTTGGAGTTAGCGATCCTAGCGCTAATTATACAGGAGCCAATACCGATCGTGACTGGAAAACTTATGGAGCAAGTTGCGGATCATCGACTGGTGGAGGATTGTCTGCCGGTTGTCGAGTGTCCAACTAATTAAATGTGTTGACCTCGAGTGTTTGCAAACTCATCAACCCGGCTATTTGACATGGGGGATGAGGGGGGTTTCAAATCAATTTCGCGAGATCGAATAGAACGGGGAAATATTTGAACAAAAATTTACTGCAGCGTGCATTTTTAAACAAATTGAATTGATACCCGAAAGAAATCGCGTATTTCATAATGTTCGAGTGCAGTTTGTGTCTAGACACGGCTAAGAAAGCATCTCTTTTTTGATTATAACTATTGTTTATTGCATTATTTATGAGCAATAAAATTTATATTATTGTTAAGGGTTAATCAGACGTTGTATGGCATTTTTTTTCAACAAGGGCTTGACACCCAGCAATGCCACTAAAACTATTAACCCTTTAATCGCCAAGCCAATTATATAGATTTTTACCGTATGCCGTATAAACTTTAAATAAAATGAAACGGCTAAACATTTCGACATTCTAGCAATCACATTGCCTTCAAAAGTTGTCTCTGCATTCATTTTTATTTTAAAATATTATATTTATTCATAAATAAATTCGTAGTAGCTTTTGTCGTGGCGCTGTTGGCTAGCCGGTTTCGCGTGCCTGCACGCTGTGGCGTCCAAACGGTTAAATACATTTATAGCGAAGTACTGAGAGCACTCGGGTAATAGAAATATAAAAGATTCCCATAAATCTAGATGATCTTCTAACTTTGATGATGGCATATTTGAAACTATGATTTAGTCTTAAATATCCAAGATCCCGAGATCTAAGAGATGAAAAATGTTTTAACACTCATGTTTTAACACTCCGAAAAGTTCTTCTGCGTATTCGGGGAATGTAAAAGAAATAATTCATTACGAATTATTACCCTTAGTTCCCAGGCCGTAGCGGCAACGAGGAAACTCGTACGGATGGAAGCAATGCCGAACCTGGTGGCTGTTTTAGACTATCGCTAAGGCGTGCAATGTTGGCCTGCCGGCCGAAAGAGGGGGCTGCCCCTCCGGGAAGCGAGTGGGTCATACGAAATCATTATCATCAAAACAGGGCGGAAAGATTGAACGAGAATATAACAAAAATTCGTCCAATGTTGTTTAACAGAAAGGGAATAATTCCTCACCACAACAATCGACGTCCTCATAAAGCAAAAATGACCTAAGAAAAAAATCAGGAGTTAAACTGGGAGATTCAGTCACTCCTTCCATATTTCCTAGGCCTTGATCTCCCTGATTACTTATTATTCAGGTCCAATATAACCTGGAGAACGTCCGTCACAGTCATGAGATCATGGTTAAGAGGAAGGTGTCCTCCAGGTGGCAAAGACCCGCCTCAGGGTTATAAGGCCACGTAAATAAATAACACAGACATCTGACAGAGTCGAGTGTTGTCGCGTGCCGGTATTAGACGTGGTGGCGATGGCGGTTGGGCACAATCGTAGTTTCGTAGATTCTACGGAGCTATGAGGAGCCAGGCCGCTATCCAGGCCAATTCGGTGACGTGTGTGCTACAGGAGGTGCCCGCAGCACCCGATCAGACTGCGAATTAAATACGAATAGTCTCGTCTGATTATTATTGTTACAATCCACAAGTAGACAGCCCGGCTTCCGGGGTTATGGCTGGCGACCTGACCCGTATTCGAAGAGCCTAGATAACCTGGAGAACGTCCGTCCACGGTCATGACATCATGACTGAGACGGAGGTGTTCTCCAGGTGGCCAAGACCCGCCTCAGGGTTATATGGCCACGTAAGTAAGTAAGTAAGTAAGACATCTGACACAGCTTTATCCTGGGTACAAAAATAAGCCTTCCTGTCCCTGGATAAAAAGAAGACCAAGGCTGAGGTGGTTAGACTATATGCACAGAGGAATACTGCATCATTGCAAGTATCAAGGTAAGTAAGCAAGGGTTGTATGAGCCAAGGGCTCAAATTTAACTTTAAAAGTATTAGCATTTTGTAGAAAACAGCGATTAAGAGAAAGCGTTATAGAAGGGGTTGACTGTATTTTGATAGATAGAAGGTTTGAAACATTTTTTCTAATAATAATGATGTATTAAAGAGATATGAAAAAGATTAATTGTACATTCATTAAAAAAATGCGCGATTTCTTTCTGGTACCATCCAATAGATATTTTTTTCATTATACAAATTAAAATATAGAGCTTATAAAAAATGGTATAAATCAAGGATGAGCTGAAAATAATATTTCAATTCATTAAAAATAAGTATTCGGCAAAATTATTATGATTAAAAATGTTGAGAAAATTCGCGAAATTTTATGGCGCAAACAATAAATTTATTACTTACGGTACGTACAATCGCATATTTTGCAAAAGTCAGTCAGTGTCAACTTACCTGAAACAAACATAAAAATTATTAGTTATTTTTGATGTGACAATATTCAAACAATACGTAGAAAAGCATAATCGTAAGATTTTCCCATACAAGAGTTTATTTAAATTATAACATATTAATAATCACTTCCACTCTAATTTTTTAAATATGATTCGCATACTTTATATTTTTTTACATATAGAAATATATAAATAAGCGCCATTGTTAATTCATACGCAATAAAAAATATGTTAAAAACATGTTTTTCAAGACATATCTATAGATTTATTAGTCATTTTATTTTATTTCATAATAAAGATTATTGTACAATAACATTTGTTTTTCTCAATGCTTTTCTTTAATTTCGGGATAAATAAGGAGTGAATCCGAAACTAATAATCTCTGCATTGTAAAAATGATAGTATGAGTAATTTCTATATAAAAAAATAAATTTATTAAATGGATTATTTTATTGTTGAGCCAAACAAACAGCTTAATCGACGAGTATTAGAACCATTAACTGTTCAAACAAACAGTTTTAATAATTACAAGCACGATGTGATAATCCATGCCCTACATAGGTTCTCAACTGGTTTATGAGTTTAATATGAATAGCTGATTTCAGATAATTTATTATTAATTGCTGACAAAATGTCAATACAATCCTCGTGAATCGTACACAGTCGTGTAAATACTCAGACACCGTTTACATGGAAAATCTTCATTCAGAACGTTTTTCAGAATTAATTTCAACCCTTTGCCGACGACGGCGTCCGACGACAAAACGATTCGTGCTACGGGGGGTGAATTGGAGTGCAAATTATTTGCTCATAATTGCATTTGAGCACGTTGAAATTTCAATTTGGCTCTTTTGCGGTCCTCAGTCGCGAAGCTGTGGACCCCAGACGCCAGAGTCCCGCGGTTTCGTAATTATTTTAAAACCGTGTTACAAGGTGACACTTTCTATGGGCAAAATTTTAAATTCAACACGCCAAGAAAACCTCAAAGTTTCAAAAACGAATTACGGAGCGGGCGAGGGCGACCTACAAAATTCTCGAAATTACATTATGTTTATGTTTTCGAAACATTTATTACAATTGTGCAAGACAACGAGTTCATAGAGCACGTCGAAATTATGTTTATGTACGAATTGCGATAAAATTGACTGTTCAAGGCCGTGGATATTTAGCACGCTTAGATCTAATCTATCTAATGTTAACATCACGATTTAGATCTCCGTGTTAGCGTGCCGATAAACGTCTTGTCCAAATCGATTTCGTCTGTCGAACGGAATTGATTGATCATGCCAAGAGATGCGGTCTATTTAATCTGTATGATTAAGTATGTAAACATTTTTTATGCGATTTGGAACATCACATAAGTAACGGATTATCTCAAAATATATAAGGATATATGTAAGAGTCCTTGTATTTTTTAAAGTGAGATCTTAAATAGAAAAAATATAGTATTTAGAAAATTAAATCAAATTTTGGCGTTATCACATATCGCAGGGAAGTCTAATAGAGAATTTAGAAGAGCAGTTGGTTGCTCTAATGCAATGATGAGCAGATTTAAAAAAAACATCTGCAGCAGACGATCGATTGTTGAAGAGGCTGTGTCTACAAAATCGATTCATAACAGCGATGGATATTCGAGAGGAATTTATAGCAGGTGTTGGAGCAAAAGTTGGGGTACACACCATCCGGAGAAGTTTAGGGAAAGGTGGTTTAAGTGAATGCAGGAAAATTTACCAAACCTGATACAAACGCAAAAAGTCATATTCTCCGAAGAAAGGAAATTTAATTAATTTGGATCGTATGGAAACCAATTTGTAAGGCGTAGATCTGGGGGTGCTGCTCATATTTTGGATAGAACAGGACAAGTTAGTTAACCAATCTTCTGCCATAAATCGAAAGCCATGTTTTCTGAACGAATTACATATTTTTTAAGATGAGAGTGCTCTAAGCCATTTATCTATCCAGAATACGTTGCAGAAGCGTTGCAAAAATAATAATATTAAATAATACATTTTTTCTCTTCTGATAAAATATTTTCTAGGGCAACATTGGATTTCGACCTTGCAGTGGCCAGGAAATTTGCCTCAACCTCATGAAAAAATTGTGGAACATTATGGCGGTTGAAGTATACAAAAGAAAGCATACGAGTAAATAAACTTTAATTAAAATAATATAATAGTATGGTATAAGGGTATTTTAATTAGTGACGTACGGTGGACTTGATGTTGGGTGTGCTGAATGTGGAAAAAAAATACAGTTTTCATGGTATTGAGTTTCATTATTATTCATAGAATAATTCTATTCTTCGTTTTTGCGACATAATTTTTTTATCAATGGAGTAAAAAATACTAATAAAACCATAACAAAAGGGCACACTTTATGATAGTTCCAAAAAAAACTGTATTTTTCTATATATATATTTTTTCCCACATTCAGCACACCCAAAATCAACATCACCGTACGCCACTGATTTTAATTGAAGATTTATAGAATTTGGTAGGCTCTATACCCCAGAGGATTCATGACGCGATAAAGCAGACAAGTGAATGCTAAAAATTAATGTGGCCAGGAAATTTGCCAGTCTTAACTTCATTGAGTATTTTTCTGGCACATTATTGCGGTTGAAATATACAAAAGAAAGAAAATTTAATTCAAATAATAGAAATAGGGTCTGAAGGAATTTTAACACTTCAAAAACCACGCATTTCGAAGGGGGTATGTCAGATACCCCAAACATTTCAAGTCAAAATAGTGATAAATTCTTTATCAATATTTTGTCATTTTTTTTTAAATGGATTATTCTAACAATAAAAATAATTATTTATAATATGCTTCATAAGTCAGTCAATAATTTAGATTTTTTAACTAATCAATATGACGACAATATGACACCCAAGTTCTCGCGGCACGTGTCAATACGTTTCACTCGCACTTGGCATATAATATCGGATGCGAACGAGAAAAAACGTCGCGCCCGTAGTACAGGTTTTTCACTTAAAATTAATCATTTTGCACTTAAAATTAATCCTTTTGCTAATCAAATGAACTATTTTGCATTTCAAATTAACCCATTTTCTATTGAAATGTCTATCGAAATGGCGTAGTTGAAGTAAAAAACCTGTATATTTAAATATTGTAGTTACTACCTAATCATCATCATCATCATCATTTGCCAGTCACAAGGCTCTCACTCGCTGAGGGCATGGACCTTACCAAACTCTCGCATGGTAGTCGAGGCCAAAGGAACCTGAGTCTCACACGTGACGTGCGGGCTCCCCTTTGGTGTCCATACCGCGGGGACCCAAGCCGTCTTGGTATGCGGTTTTTTATAAAGAGTTTCTGGCCATTGCTGGCATTGGACGTCCATCTTCTACCATGTTGGTATCGGATTTTACCCTCTCAACTGTGTCCAGGCAAGTAGGGGTGGGTTTGTCTCGGTATTTGTTTGTTCTCTTCTCTAAGGCGTTATCTGCTTATAACGAGTCACAAGTGACAAGTAGCGAGCGACCACACACACACACCTATATAGATATACACAGGCATACATATGCACATCTGCAAACGAGTCTCAAGTAGCTGGTCGAAAGTGATTAATAGCCCTTTAGTGCAATAGCAATCATGAGAAAGACCTCCTCAGAGAGGGGTCCCCTAGAAAGAAGGAAGAGGAGCGAAAGTATCGATACCAGACCGATTATTGATCAACAGATTAGGGTTTTCCTTCCCAGGGTATACTGGCTCTGTGGTGAGAAATCCGTAAAGACCAGATTTATTTATACACACAACTATCGAAATGGCGTAGTTGAAGTAAAAAACCTGTATATTTAAATATTGTAGTTACTAGTGAAAAATCAAAAGCTTGGAGTACCTAATATAACCTATTATATAACGCCCTTAAATTATAAAATTCATAAAAACCCTGGCGAACGCGACTTAGTCATTTATAGGCTTTATTATACTCTATGTTCCAGAGTATTCATGACGCGATAAATAAAAAAAGAACCAACAAAATGGTAAAATATGATGTCATAATTATGTAAAAAGTTTTGTTATTATAAATTAAAATCTATGGATAGAATATTGAAAAAGCAGAATTTTTTCAGGTGTTATAATTTCACTGCTCGATACTGTATGTTGAATCATTATTCGCGATACAATATTCCGAGTAGATGGCTCGTGAAAAATTGATTTGTCCGCTTCAGTCATTCTGAAAAGGCAAACGATTCCATTTTCATCAGATTTCAGTCTTTGATTACAGGCTCAATCAGTTTTGGATGTAAAAACTAATTATCGAGGCTCTCAGGGGCGCCATTTGAAACGGAGAGAGGTGGCAGCCCTGATATCGGTTTTATATTAGGGGAGGCCCCTTCGCCCAACTCCGTTTCAAAAGAACCAATCTATTGTGTTGTATCCTATAATGTGACATTTTCACAAAAGATGTCGGGTTTATTCAAAATTTCACGGATGAATATAAATTGACTGCTAAAGGAGTTATTTCTCTTCCGGCCATATACTTCAACTCCAGATATTTGCCAGAATGGAATGTGATTTTATTCAAAATGGCAATAAATTTGCGCCTCCCCTTTCGTGTCCATACCGCCGGGACCCGAAACGTCTTGGTATGCGGTTTTTAAATATATAATCAATTTAATTATATCAACTTGTACTTCTGGCCACGTATTTTCGAATTAATTACAATCTTGGCGAAATTCTACATGCACTCGCGAAACCTCGTAATACCTTGTAATAAACTTTGAAAACTTGTGCTGCAAACTTGATCGGGATGCTTAGTCCGCAAGAAGGTATGAAATTTTGCCAACAATGTCAAATTGCTTTAACAATTTAATTGTATTAGTAAAAAACTATCATAATTTAACAGCTTAAATGGATTAGTTGACGTCTTACATTTATATCGTTGTAATTGGGTGTGGTCTCAACACTTGAAGAGGTGATAAATAAGCGATAAGACATCGATAGGACGAAACAAGGTCAGATAAATTACTAAATATACCTAATTTTATAATACAGCGTATAAACTCTGTATTATAAAAATATATTGATACTGGTATTATCAATTATGTAACGAATAATTCTTAGATTCAGAATTGTGTTCTTTTTCGAATAACATAAGTATAATACTTATTATATCGACTTAAACAAAACGATTCCCCTTTTGTTTTTTTTTTAATAATTGATTTTATAATAATATTAATCTAAGAATCAATTAAAAGCAATGATAATATCATATTTTAGTATCAGTGGTCGCCAAACTCAATAAGGATGTGAGCTACTTTCGGAAATATAAATTTCTGAGCTTCATTTATATCACTTTATTTATTATATAATATTTTAATTTAAAAATGAAAACGGACGCGATGTTTTTCTCGTTCGCGTCTGGTACGATGTGCAAGCGCGAGTAAAACCGTACTAGTGACACGTGCGGCGAGAACTCGACGCGGCGAGAGTTCATGCGTCACTTACGCGTCATATTGATTAGAATAAAAATCAAAATATTGACTAAATTATTAAGCATATGAAAAACAAATTATATTTGTAGAATAATCTAATTTTTTAGCATTTTAGGTCAAGCTATGGATAAAGAATTTATCAATATTTTGACTTTAATGCTAGGGGTCTATTTTCCATAGTAAATAGACCCCGTCGGGTGACGTCGTTGGTTTCGAGCCCCAGTGATGGATCGGTTAAAGTGGATTGGTTTTATATGTCGCTCGCGAGCGACCGGTTTGGCGACCACTGACCTATGATAACATTATTTACTTCATTATGAATAATTATTATTATTAAACATGATAATTTAAATAATATTAAAAGTGATCAATATTAGAGTTATATTTATCACGAAAATATAAAAATGATTGAATACGAAAACATATATTAATCATCAAAATAGTTTCAATATAATTCTTTTAAGATTTTATCTAAAGTAAATAGAGCTTAAAGATAGTGATACGTATGTATGACTTTATATAATAATAAAAATACAGTTATTGAAATTCACTCAGGCAAAAAAAAGATTAATTTCTTAGTTTTCAAGTAGTATTGGAAACATTTAAAAATAAAAAAAAACAATTATTTTAAATAAACTATTATTTTAAATAGACTAAAGAGAACTGAAGGAAAATTATCTTCTAGGATGTATGCAAATTTAATTGGTTAAGAAAACGGGAGAGAGCTTGACGAAAATGCATCAGGCGAGCTATGAAGCATCCAGCAAGAAAAATGGTTTAGAATACTTTCTTACTAGAGTTGGAGATTTATTGTTTATCTATGAAATCCTCAATGCATAAGTTAATAAAAGAAACATTAATGAGAACTTTGTTCCATCGATAGAACAACCCCTATCTTATATAAGCGACTGTATCTTCTAGGACGATTCTGCACTACGCCATCGGGCTAAAACGGTAAAAGTTTTTATTGTTTTTTTATTGTTCAACTATTTACTTTAGCTTAGTGAAAAAATATCTAACATTTCTCTTTCTTATTTTCACATGCTAGTGACTTAATAGAAAAACTTGATATTCAAACCATGGCCAGGGTTTAGTCCTGTTTTTATCCTCATCGAAAATTAATGGCAAATTGTGACAATTTAAAATCACTAATAAGATCAATAACAAAAGTCTAAAATAAATAGATAAGGGAAGAAACAATAAAAACTTTGTGGATTCAATGCCGGTCCGAATTCAAGTTGTAATAAAGAAGAGACTTAGATCTTATTTTTAAGTATTTTTCCTCTATTATGTTTTTAGAAATATTGATAAATCATTTTTGTTTATAAATGCGGAATAACTTGTATTATTAGTAAATAAAAATTCTAAATCGATCCGATATTTATTAGATTTAAGTGCAACTGCAATAAAAATAAAGAAGATACGTAATCTGCAAATTTTCTTAAATTTTTAATGGAGGGTTTGATTTATTCAGAGATTTTTCTACGTCCATATTTAATTTTTAGGGTTGTTATATTTCGTTAAATTTCTATTGCCTTATTTGAATAATTAAGACTAACATTAACTCCGGCAAACTATGAATATTTGAATATAAATTTTGGTAATATCTTCAGTGGGCTTGATGCCCTTATGTGCCCTTCATAGCTTTTGATCTTGAACATACATAAATATATTAAATAATTATTAAATTAAATTAAAATAAATACAATAAAATAATGTGGTCATAGCTTAACCCTTAAGTGCATGTTGTTGCAGAACTACAACAATAAATTTACGAGTTTTTAAATTATTGCACGGTCAATAAATTAATTCTACTGCTTGGCATTGTAGAACTGCAACAAGATGTGAACTCAATGAACTTTTAATTTCTACGCCTAAATGACTCTGCACATTGCAGAGTTGACATTTTTGGTGTTTTTAGTGAAGTCAGTCAATCATTATTTACTTATAATTTATATTTTTGGTAATAGCTGCATATATTTAAATTAACCTTATATATTTAAATTAATTATATTTAAATTAATTAATTTAAATTAATTAATTAATTTAATGTTGTAGATATTGCATATGCACTATGCATTTAAGGAATATAATAATTTATGGAATTGTTATTTTTGTTATTTATAATGGCCAAAACGAACGCTTTTATATCTGATAAAAAATACAAAGATTATTTTAATGGTTGTGTGAGAGATGGATATGAATCAGAAGATGGATTTGAAGATTGCGAGGAAAACCTCGATTTGATATTTCCTTCCCTATGAGAAACGGTTATTAAGATTTAAGAATTGATCCTATTGATGTTAATGTAGATCTGCAAATCATAATAGATATCGATCAAAATATAATCTGTCGGGAGAACTTTGCAGATTCTGGGTTGATTTCAGCAGAGGGTAGTGATCAAATAATATTTCCTATTCGTTGGGAGAGCTGCCCTTGGAAGAAAAATTACTTGTCGCTAAGTGATTCGCAAACTGAATTTAGATAAAATTCTCAGTAGAATAATAACTGTTTGTGAATTGTTCATTTATACAAGAATGCATAGTGTTGTAGATATACAACAGTCATTATCGGCTCGATTTTGTTATTTAAACATATTTTTATTTATTTATTATTGATAAGTATATATGTATATATATTGGGCCGAGTGTTTATGTGCAATAATACAAAAAAATGGTCATTTGTCCCTGGCAAAAAAATAATATACACTTTTACTTATCGCAAAAAAAAGGTCTGAAGATAAAAATAGTCGATGTTCTTTTTCGCAATAGTATCGCCGGCGTACATAGCCCCCACACATGCCTCACACCCTCTCCGGCCCGGCATACTTCCGTTTCCGGCGCTAAAGGCGGTAGGAAGCAAAACCGGATGTTCGAGTACAAGCGATCCGCCCCGAGCGTCTTGTTGCAGATAGAAACACCGGCTATTTTAAAATTAAAATAATAAAATTAATTCAAATTGCATAATTTACGAGTGACCCACACACACACACACACCCATGAACGATCGATGCGAATCTTTATGGAATCCCCTTGCCGGATTTGCGGAGCTCGGTCCGCGGGACAAAATGTGTGCATGATCGGATTTATTTGCGGGACAATGGGACAAATTTGTGTCCCGATCAGTGCGAATGACACATTTGTCCCGGATAGGGGACCAATCGGGCCGTGTACAGGGCCGCGGTCTGCCAATGTGTACACGGGCGGGCTTTCGAATCGATTCATAAGCGGCGCGCACTCAAAGTGAATGCGACATATCTCTGATTGGAAGCAATTAATTGTCCCGAAGCAAATTGCACGAGGCCTCGCCACATTAATTTGTCGGTATCGATACCAGTGACGTCAATCTCGGATAAAACAATGGGGAGGGGCCGCTATGCAGAGCGCCCGTATGATCCTCCGCAGTTATAGTGTAAATTCGGGAATCAATTATATTCGCATGGATCCATACGGAAATTGCGAGAGATCAAAGCGTGCAAAACGAAATATGTCACTGCTAAATACTTTAAATATCACAAAACAGATTTCAAAATTCGCGGATACATATTAATTTTAGGGGGACCGAAAAGTAATCAAAATTTCTTCGATGAGCTTACGTCATTGCGCTCAAGTAATGAAAAAAATTACCGATACTTACGGGGATATTCTGAAACTAAACAAGTGTCATCGGTGGTTTAAACAGTTTAAAAACGGAAATAAGAACTTCAAAGGTGTTGCACGAACAGGACGACCCCATGGCGATAGTGGATTCAGATCCTCGTTAAACAATTGAGGAATTATCATGAACGATTGGCTGTCCATGGTCTACAGTGCAGGATTATCTTCGTCGCATAGTAATATTGTACCGGCAAGGCATGTGGGTTCCTGATGATTTTTTTCTGTTTTGTCTCGGTATGAAGCCATATAATATGTATGAAGCTATACAATAATCCTCAGTTTGGATCTAGCCGCACGAAGAGGCTCTATAGTATTGCGTTAAATATATGGCAATCCCGTTGGTCACATTAGGAGAGTGGGGGCAGAACTGGTTTCCAGCTCTTCCCCAAAGTACTAGCTCGAGTGAAGCTGCATTGCTTTGTTCCTGACCATTACCTGTCCCAGTTTGTCACGGGACTTGGCTCCTTTAACGCCAATCTTCATCGGCTGAGCCTCAGGGATGATGCGAGTTTTGTGACTTCAATGAACAATCATCGGAGCACGTTCTTTAGGAGTGTCCGGAGTTTTTTTTTTGAGAGAGAGAGATGTTTAATGCAGTGCGGCGGTTCCCGGGCCCCGTCTGTCGTCCAGGACCTTGTCACTTCCATCCCTGCTTACAGGGCTTTTGTGATTTCCACCCGGCCAGGTCGAAGTGAGATTCTCCTCCCATAACATATTACCCTTGCCTTCTAAGGTGTAGGTCGCTTGTATTTCTAAGGAGTCTTTAGATACGATAGTTGCCACGATGGCTCATCAGAGGTAGTATACATTTTGACTCACCGTAGGGCGGGCTCTCCAGGAAAACCTCAGCCATATACAATAATCCTTCAACACGATAACGCGAGGCCTCACGTTGCAAAAAGAACACAGGAAAAAATAAGGGAACTTGGATTGTTTTTTTTCTTGATCTTGCACCGTCGCATTACCAAATGCGAGATAGAGTTACATGAAGAAAACTTATCTGAAGATCGTTACAAACAGCAATCTAATTCTGAATAAGTAATAAGGCTGTACTAGAATGCAAATATATAATATATTTTACGGGACTCTCCCCTGTCCATAAGTTTTAATTATAAATTAGACAATACCAATCTTCAGTCTTTGCAATAAATAAATTCAGTGTTAAAGTGGCTAGTCTTAGTTGTTTCATTATACAGTAAACCCTCATATAACGCTCCCTGCTATACCACGATTTTCCGTACCAAGTTTGATAGTCCGTAATAAATATATTTAATAAAATACGTTGCCGTGCGAAATAAAAAATAGTGTCAATGCCGTTTGGTTGCCAAAAAAAATTAAACGTGACATTGAGCAAGGTCAATTAAAATACGCGAATGTAAAAAATGATCGATGTATTGATTTCGTTCAATTTACATAAATTAAAAAGCCCACTTGCCATTTTTTTGAGTGCCAATTATTTCTATAGCGTTGTTTTTTAATGACATGGTCACGATTTCTTCATTATAGGAGGGTTGAATGTATCAATTTTCTTTCAAACTTTAATAGAATTTTCTGTGTTTTGACTGACAATCCAACATTCTTCAATAGAAACAGGATTATGTTTTAAAAAGCTAAACAGCAACTATGCTGAAAAAATATTTTTATTTATCTTTGATCTTCATAATAAGCTTAACAATAAGACAGCTCAAAGATTTTCATGATAAATGTTTAAACAAAAACTATTATACGTTTGGACTCAAATTTTAAATCAATAAATTAGGAAAAACAAGTGATCGGCAAAATATTTAATCATTATTTATATTTATAGCTAAAATATTTTCTACTAATTTGTTATATGGTTAATATTAAAACCACAATCAAAATGCATTAACATAATTAAATCAGTTCTTTATGATACTGCTGATAATTAAGCGAAATTTGTTGCGGTCAGTACTCACATTTTAGATGATCATATTATTTTTTTAATAATACAACTTGTTATTTAAAATATTTGTATTATTAATTTATTACTCTAGTGTATTCATTACAACGTTTATATAGATATAAGGATCATATGGTTGTTACAAAGCAACATCTTATTAAGTAGGTCGAACAAGTGCTCTTCGATTACTATACTTAACTTTCATAATACTCAATACCCCATCATATAAGAAATTAAACTTAATGCCACCAAGACGTCTTTCATCGCTTAAATATTCAAGGTTCGCCTTTATTGCTAAATAATATGTATATTCAGAGAAAACCTTATAAATTTTGATCTCCATCAAAAACAAAAGAATTTATATTTAAGCTTTGAAGCTCTGCGCCGATTTGCCATTACGACCTTATCTCGAAAGGTGAAGGGGTCAGAGCAAATAGACACAAAACTGAAGGCACCAATAATAACAATAATATTCTAATAGCAATAAGCTACCCATTGATCGACTCCCGTCTGCTCAAACAATAGTTTCTCCATCGAGATGGAAGACGATGAGACAATATGGCCCCACTCGCGAGCTTACCAGAGAATAATCGCCAACTTTAATTAAGGTTCCAAAAAACAAAAGACCTCATTTCCACCGATGGTACTTCCAGCTCTTCGCCGCCATCTCCCCCGGCTCCGCGGCTAATGGATGTAAATCAGTTTGATGCGAGTGAAGAGACCGGGTTAAGATATCGACTGCTTCGGCCAAGAGTATAAATTGCGAGTGTCTCGTTCGATAATTGAGTTTCGAAATGTTTTCAATTGAAACGGAATAGGGTCCCGATTTCCAAAATCAATATGGGGGGAGAGGAGCTCGCCTGTGCTCGCTTAAAATGCTCATTTGTATGTTTTCATATGGTTAATATGCCGACTTTTATCGCCGGGGACATTACCAAAAGTATAAATTTTATATGACGCGTATATTTTATTCGATAATAAAATCTGTTTTGGGCATATTAATTTGTTTGAGGTACGTGGGAAATCGATTTCGGAAAATAATGTCCAATAAAATTTATTGCTGAGTTCGTCGAGAAAATATATTCTGAACGCCATTAATTATAAGATGCATATGTTAAATTTATGCAAAGTTTAATTATAAATATGTATTTGATTATGAAAAATTTAATATTTTACGTCAAGTGTAGTGCAAACTTTTTAATTAAATTCAAAAGTTGAACAGCATATTTAAATGGCAGGTTTTATGAAAACAACAACTTTCGCATGTGCTAAGGTTAAAAAAATGATTTAATCACTCTTAGTGTGACTGTTTCATAATTAATTACTTTATGAAAATTCGTTTAAATTAATTTAAACGAATATCACCCGCCATAGGCGAGTCGAAAATAACCGTAGGGGGTCTCTCAGAGACCCCAAATATCTCTTTAAATGGAT
This sequence comes from Philopotamus ludificatus, assembly GCA_022495035.1. Taxonomy (NCBI): domain Eukaryota; kingdom Metazoa; phylum Arthropoda; class Insecta; order Trichoptera; family Philopotamidae; genus Philopotamus; species Philopotamus ludificatus. The sequence goes on along the minus strand of JAGXCT010035779.1, from coordinate 40,614 downwards.
TATTATAAATATAAAAATAGTTATTTATGATATGCGTCATAATTAAGTAGATATTTATAACTAATCAATATAAAAAATCCCTGAAATTACCGGATGCGAGTCAGAAAAAACATTGGGAGAGTGATTATTTATAATATTCATTCTTTAGACTCTTTTTTAACAAATATAAAAAGTTTGTGGCATGTAGGATTTATATTTATTGAGTGAAAACTCAAATACTTGGGGTCACCAATAGACCCCGTCGGCACGGCTAGGTAAATAATTAAATTGAAAGTGTATATATAGATTCTTACTGAAAAGACTTTTCTCACTGATTTATTGTATCAAATATATAATAAACACTCCTATAACGCTCCCTGCTTTAATGCCGTTTATCTATAGCGAGTTCTAGTATATATACATAAAAAAGTTTGATGCTGAATTGAGCTAAATAATTTACATAATATTACAAATTAAAAAGCCCTCTTCCCAAATTTTGTATGGGTCCCTTGGCTTCTATAACGTAGTCCCGTTTTCTTCGTTATAAGAGGGCTGATCGTAATCATAATTAATTGTTAAACACATTCATATCAGCGTTTTCTAAATTTTTTAAAGCTATTCCTTATTACTATAAAAATAAAAACCAAGGTATTTTTTTAATATTAATTATTGTACTGCCATTAAACTATATTTAACATTATTTATACTCTAAAGATATTAAAAATACGCTATTTACTATATACATATTCAAAAACTAATAGTTTAGCGTTATATCTCTCTCAAATTATAACTGAAATATTTTTAATTTTCAAATAAAAAACCCATCCATTTTGGCATATTTTTTAAGAAAAATATTAAAGACAAAAGAAAATAATAAAAATAGAAAATGAAACGTCATAAAATTACCTCACACACTGTCTTTACATTCTAAACTATTAACTAAATGTCTCATTATCATTAAAGCTAGATTATTGGCTCAAATTAATAGGTCTGTATATAAAATGGGAAAATCGAGAGTATCGGGAGAAAATGTCTGATTAAAGTGAAAGTGGCGCCGCTTTATAGTTCTAAATGCTATTATTAGTAGCTAGTATTAAAAGTTAAAATTACATTTTTTTGTAATATTTAACACAAAGTACATGAACATATGGGTGACGCATCGATGCGAATAGTTTAATGGCCGGTTTTTAGGCCATTATACCGTTTATTCAAATGAAAAATTCATATTTATTGTTGTATCAGCGCCCGGGAGAGCTATCATGTGTTTATTTCCGAAGTCGAAGTCAAGAATTCTCCGTTCTCTCGTGTTCCGGCAGAGAAAAAACCAATAACAAGTCGATCGTGTATAATAGAACGGGCGACGGATAAACATTATGAAGCTGCCCGCTTCGAATATTCTCAGTGCGGCCCATAAACTTGGGATAGGGGGCGGGGCCATGAATATGCAGGGCCCAACTCAAATACAAAGTAAACATTTTCATGAATCATATTTCCATGGTGGAAAAATTCCACCATGGAAATATGATTCTTTATTTTTTTTATTGGATTGGCTGCGAACACCGGCTGAGCTAACAAGCCTCCGACGCTGGGCGACCCGAGTCCCGGCGACTGTTGCAAATGTATGTCGGCATACCGTCTGGCGAATCGCAGCGCGTATGATAATTCGGTATGGAGATTCGGTCTTCTGTTTTATGAGATGTAACAGGCGCGCCGGGAACGGTAACGAGAACTGGAAACTGTCTGGATTGATTCCCGTCCAATTTGCATGTGACGAGACCGTGTGTTTCAGATTTCATGCAATGCCATGCAGAATGATGGCAAATAAGACACAAACCATACCTTTGCCAGTAGGAATACTAAGCTTTTAAAATCCAAAGTTTGAAAAAAGATACCATAAATGACTGTGAAGCGTATTTAGAAGAGTCTACTACCAAGCAATAAATGTTAGATTAAAGTGTTGTTTTTAACTCTTAAAATGGAGAGGCAAAAAGTTAATAATCTTCATTTGATGCTATGGAATTTAAAACAAAGCAAGAGTGCTATAGCGACATTGGAGATATCCTTTGAAGTCAGCCAAGTTCCAGCAACTTGAAATGCAGGACGATTGGAAATTAAGTCCGAGTGCCCAATGGGACCAGGGTTGGACCTGATGTATCTGTAGTCTCTCCTGATTGAACTCTGGGTAGTTCCACAGATTCAACGTGAGCATAGTGCTTACAACGAGCCTCCTCATGGAGTCCCAGTTGTATAGGCTTCGCATTGAAGGCACCATGTTCTGTGATGAATTGGGATACATGGTGGTCTCCGTACGTCTCAAGACCTACGCGAAGAAATATAACCCAACTCTTTCAAGGGAAGCAACCGTCTATCTTCGCTGCCAATCCGACAGCGCTGCATTTATGGCCTGTTTCTGTATGGTACTTCGTTTAAAATCCCAGGGGTGAGAGATAACAGACATGCTTAGACGCTGAAGGACTAATACTTGTTCGTGAATCATTGTGAAGACATGACCCTGAAAGAGTAATCGAAAGGGATTTGGATTTTTGACTTTAATGACGATATTTTAACAAGAAGAAAGGCAATCAAAATAACATCAAAATAAATTATTTGCCGTCATTTAAAAAAAATAGGGAATCTCAAAAAATTAGGTATATTTGAATAAAGCAGATAGTATGTTAATTGGCATATGGTCGAGTAAAAGAATTAGACACTTTTACACCAAATTGTAACTGGTGATAAAGTCGCAAAAATTAAAGGTTTTCTCTGATTTAACTTTTCGTTCCTATCCCAAAAACGTTGGAATACAAAAGGAATATATATCATAAAGCAAGAATGATCTAAGAAAAAACACAAAAGTTAAACTGGGTCGGTCTGCCACACCCTTTATATTCGCCAGACCTTGCTCCTTCCGAATACTTTTTCTTCAAGTTGCATGGAGCATCCTTTAAAAGAAAAACGTTTTCGAAATATAAGTGAAGTTGAAAACTACTTAAACGAACATTTCGATTCAAAACCGAAAAGATTTTTCTAAAAAAAGGAATCGAAAAACTCTAAGAAAGGCAGGAAAGAGATTTTAATAATAATGGAAATTGAGGAAAAATATATTTTAGATCATCATCACTATCATCATTTGCCAGCATGGGCTTTACCAAACTCTCGAATGGCAGTCGAGGCCAAAGGAACCTGAGTCTTCAAACGTGACGTGAGGGCTCCCCTTTCGTGTCCATACCGCGGGGACTCAAACCGTCTCGGTATGCGTTTTTTTTCGGTAAGAGTTTCCCTCTCTTGGCCATTACTGGCATTGGACGTAATTCTTCTACCCTGTTGTTATCGGATTTTATCCTCTCGGCTGTGTCAGGCAAGTAGGAGGGGGTTTGTCTCGGTATCCGTTTGTTCTCTTCTCTAAGGCGTGATCTGCTTATAACGAGTCACGAGTGACAAGTAGCGAGCGACCATATACATACACCTAGTTGGAACACTATAGTGAGAACTATAAATGCCAGAAGAATATATCAGAATTCCATTGTATTATTTTTTAATTAATTTAAATTATTCTTAAAACTCGCAGTATCTGATTAATTTCTCACTCATTAGTCATGAGAATTAGTAAAGCCTCGCTGGATGGTTCAAACTTTCCCAATAGCTATTTATGTATTCATCTGCATGAATATAAACAGTTTAGCGAGACTCGTCTCAAAACCGATATCATCAATTATGAATCTACGCTGGGGTCTAACCTCCTCCCCGTTTAGTCGTCGCCAAAGGCCGAGGTCAACCGGGGTGACGGAGCCAACCTTGCTCAATCCAGAAAACTTTCGGCGAGGTGAGGAAGATCTTCAGATAAGCGAGGGCACGAGGTGTGGTCGCCGTTTTGTTCGTGCGTCGTTAGCAAAAAGGCTCAAAGAGACCGTCGCCATCAATTTATATGTAAATTGGAAACCTGTGATCATCCAGAGAGCAGTGTTGCGCCAACTTTTTGAGTTTAGTCGCCTTTTTTTGCAATGTAACTTGAGGGCGAAAGCAATTTGCGGCACCGGTGTGGCGGTGAGATAAAGCCGATAGTGAAAAAGAGCTGGTCCAACACTTGTAAATTACTATGTATATGAAAGCAACGGGATTGATATGGATCTAGATTTTTTACGTAAAGATAATGTTACTGATATACTAGATAAAAATTGTAATACAATGTAAATGTTATGGTAATGTCGTCTTTTGCATTAAACATACTTGGTTATTGTTTCTAAAAAGACATAAAACAAAATGAATATAATAAAGAGCTCTTTATTCGAGACTGGTAAAATATATTTAGAGCTTAATATTATACACTAGATTTCGCATTTTAAATGTATATTGAAACTAGAATATGATTTGAAATTCTTATTAAAAAAATACCCTCTTGGCCGCAGTAGAAACCTCAATTTTATAAATATAACGTTGCTAAAATTACTTAAACAATTTTCAAAAGTGGTGTGACAAATGATTAATTCAAATCAACCTTTCTAAGATACAAGAATTTTTTTTCTCGAAAAAAAAAATATCAAATCCCACCAATATTACTATTAAAAGTATCCCTATTTTTACCCCTCTTAATGACCTTATTAAAAAATATGCCATTCCTTTTTACGATAATCTTCATAAATTTGAAAATATAAACCATTCTTTTTACTCTATGGCTAACGATGACCCTAAATACGCACAATCCTTCCATAGAATTCCCCTACCTAGAACAATTTTACTTCCCATTAAAAAAACAAGTAGATACCAAAAATAATTTAACTCAGACTCCCTGTTTTCCATTTAAAAACAATTGAACTATGTCTGGTTTGTCATTGCTACCTGTTAAGTTAGCTTTATGTATTTTTTATATCTCCTCTGCTTTTTCATTATTTTTTTTTAGTAGTACTAAAAATACTTTAGTGTTTTCTCTTTTTGTTTCTTATAATGCTATTTCAAATGTTGAATAAAAAAATGTATATACATAGCCATGTTTGAACTGTTTACGATTTCCTATTTTAATTTAACCGATCCATCACGATGACTCGAGACCAACGCTTCTGGCCGATGGGGTCTATTTTGTATAAAATATTAAATATACCCTCAAAATTTCCAGTCAAGAATTGATAAATTCTTAGACAATACATATTAAAAAAAAAAATAATAATACGACGAGGAGGTGACGAGCGCACAGAGCGGCCCGCTACCGGATCGGTTTTCCCACTTGCACAAAATGATATTTTTTTTCACTCGGACATGTAAATGCGCGATGTTTTTTCTCGCTCATATCCAGTACGGAGTGATTAAAAATATCGCACCCGTGCCATTGTAAAACAATATTGTTGTTTTTCGTAATTGCGGACAGTCATTGTTTTTTTTTTATTATTTTTTTTTATTTTTTTTTTTTACTTTTTTAAACAAACATAATTTGTTCTATGTAGGATTTATATTAAAAGAGTTATTCGAGAAAAATTTGGGTTCCAAATAGACCCCATCGGCACGGCTAGGTTAATTTTGGTACTTAGGTTATACAGAGTGGCCCAAAAGTTACAACACCATTTAAAATTCAAATAACTTTCTACAATTATTTATTTTTCCAAATTTGATTTTAGTTTATTAAAGCGTTATCCTTAGAAAATAATTATGGAGAAATTCACGACTAAGCAACGAGTTAAAATAATCAATTGTGCTAACGCAAAGAGTGTGCTAACTCGTCATTTTTGGGACATAAAACCCCAACATAAACAAACTATTCTTCGTTTATACCAGTGGTTTTAAATTCAGAGGTCTGTAAGTGATTTACCACGTGCTGGGAGGCCACGTTCAGGGAGGTCAAAGGGGGTCGCAGGGGATCTCGAAGGGGGTCGCAGCAGTTGAAGATGTCCCGAACCTCGCTCCAGAGGATTCTAAGGATGCTGCATGTCCATCCGTATAAGATACAGCTAGTGCAGGAACTGAAGCCTGCAGATTATCGGAATCGATTAGCGTTTGCTGTCCAGATCCAAGAATTGGCAAGGCAACAAGCTGATTTCATTCACAATCTCATTATGGGCGACGATACCCACTTCCATCTAAACAGATTTGTTAACAAACAAAATATGGGATTCTGGGGGACAGAAAATCCAAGAATAATCCACCAACGTAATTTGCATCCCGTAAAAGTAACAGTTTGGTGTGGTGTAACTGCAGGACCTTAGTTCTTTGAAGATGAGGAAGAAAACGCGCTAACCATCACTGGCGAAAGGTATCGAGAAATGCTGGAGAATATCGTGCGTCCTGCAATCTTGGACATACCAGAGGTATGGTGGTAGCAAGAGGGTGATCCTCAACAATTCTTAAACCATTCTGTAATTAAAGGCCAATATCCGTAAAGAAATTGAAGAAATAAGCCAAGAAATAATACGACAGGTGATGATTCACGCCTTTGAAAGAACGCGTCAGTGTGAAGAGCAAAATGGTACTTATTTAAGGGATGTAATTTTCAAAACAAGTTCGTTTTCTATTAATGAAAGATTAAAGTTAATTATTAAAAAATGAAAAAGTTATTCCATTTTAAAATGGTGTTGTGACTTTTGGGCCAGCTATATTATTACAATTTAAATTTGTATAGAACAGATGTTTATGAATAGTATTACGTCTGAAAATGAGTTTAAACCGCTTTGAATATTTTTTTTTAGGTTGAGAATCACTGTATCATCCAATGATTGAGACATTAGCATTGATTGAACAACTTAAACATAAATCCGAGGATTACAGAGGCGACATTAGTGAAAAAAAATTTGCATAAAAAATCGGCGTCGTTAAAAATCGAATGCGATATTTCAAAAGCGATTGAACCATAAATTTTTGCGACCCGAACGCGTGACGCTGCATATTGCAGAGATAAATAACAATTTAATAAAATAAAACACGAAATTTACATCGAAAATCAACTGAAAAAATTGTGATTACCATTGGAAGGTCGTCGGATTAGTCTCGCCCGAAAACGACTGCGACTTACCATTTATGGTCATTTTGAGAACGAAATTATCGGCTTTGTCGCGATCGTGTGATCGTTGATATACGACGCCAATTTGGGGCCTTAAAATGTGACCCGCGACCCATTTTATGGTCCGAATAAGACCGTGTCGTGTCTGGGCCCTTACACGGACCCTCCGCGGCGTGGGTCACGTGTTAGTCCACTTGTACAAACACGCAGGTTGACATCGTGACATCAGGGGGGCTAAACATAGGCTTAAAGTATTAAATTAAAATACTAATAAAAAGAACAGAATAGGAAAATTAAGGGGATTTTCTGCAAAATAAAAAATATTTAATGAAAACGGCTATATTTTCATTTAAAATATTGCTGAAAATTATTTTACTCGTAATAATAATTATTTCACCGTAACATGAAAACTTTGTTATTTTAATATTCGAATAAACATTAAACTTTTGTAACAAAATTTATGTACATAAAAAATGTAATAAAACGTATCATAATTAAATTTACAAGGTTCAAGGTAATTCAATAGGCATATTTATTTAAATAAATTAGAGTATATCACTCTCATGTCAAACTGTGATTTATACCAGTGCTCTACAACCTTTTACCACTAGCATATTATGCAGACTGACTTGAAAACCATTATAAATAATATTTAATTATTCTAAATTGAATGTTGTATTATTGCATTTTACGGTATTTTTGCTACAAAATTCCATAAACGTGCCTTTAACGTTGTTTTTAAGACAAAAAAAGCTTAATAAATGTCGAAAAAATGAATTTGCTTTCATTAGTACAGTCAGCCCTCCTATAGCGTTAAGGTAAGAAAATATATAGGAATAGATGAGTATAAAAATATTTAACACTAAGGCTCCTCCTGTAAGGTTGATTATGATTAATTTTTCACGGTCAAATATTCAAACCTTTAGGAGGAGCCTTAGTGTTAAATATCTTTATACTCATCTATTCCTATATATTTTCTAAAAAAGGTAACAATTTTGTAATTCAAGCAATATTTTTGAACTTTAACAGAATATTTTTACATCATGTATTTATTAATTGTACACGGATATTCAATTAATAATCGAATTACGTTAAGCACTTGACGATCCCTGTGTTATCTGTCGACGCCGCCGACGCAGAGGGCGCGTTACGCGATCGACAACTAATGGATTAACGTTGTCGTTACGGATAACTTCAGGTTGTCTTTCGCTGTTATCAATTTCGTAGTACGGCCATAACAATGGCATCCGAATTGCGACATTGACTCTAATCGTACGCACGTGCAACGTTCATTTCCTCGGCACGTGACGCACGTGCAACGCCACGGCGTCCGATCCGACGCTCCCGACGCCGCGAACGCGCTCGTAAAACAAATCCCGAATATCAATTAACGTTCCGCTGTTGTAATTTTGTGACATGATTTTTATTTTCTAAAATAAAAAAAAAAAATACAGGAGGAAAGCGACGCCCCTGCCCTGACCCCCGTCTCTGATTAATTCGGCGATAGTAAAATTGTTTTACGGCTCGTCGTAAATGTCGGTAAGAATTTCTGGCTACCGTGGAATTTGACTGGGTTCCGTGCGATGTCAATAGGCGCGAGCAGCGTTATCAGGGCGTGATGATCATTGCCGTAATGGCTGTAAAAGAAATGCTCGTTTCGATTTACATTAATGTCTGTTTTAATAATAATAAAAATGTAAATTGATGGTATGGCCCTACAACGAAAATATATCCTAGCCCTTCTCCAATAAAACGTCCAGAGGAATGCAAATCGTCAGCACAATGGGATTGTAAATAAAAACAATAGCTCAAAACTGAATATTTTTTATTTAAATATATCTGACAACATCATATTAATCTTGATGTATTCAAAGATAATAATTAATTGACAAGGACGTTTAAATAATAGGAAAACTGATTAAAACGTCGATGATATCTCAGCATTTGAATGATTCGGAAAAACAATGCAACAGCGCGGAAATGTTCTAGATATCTCGGAAAATGTACAAAAAAAAAATACATATCATCGACTAAGGAGAAATAGATGATTTCAAGACAAAAAAATCTGGAAAAAATCAATAAATAGTTAATACTAGATTAAACATAATTTTTATGTCCTAAAAAAATGATTAAGTTTGTTTTCAAACGATTTGGTTATGTATGAGAAGGATTATTATGAAAGCGGTATAAGTCACAAAAGTTTTAATACTCATTTATATAATCAGTTCTAGTTAATAATATACATAATAGGTATGTAGTTTGTTATTTATTATTATTTCTGATATAATGGATAAAATATTTTAGGTGTGTGCGAAATATTAAAAAAAATTTGGTATATTTCGCTCATATTTTATACAAAATATAAATAATATTAAACCTTTCAACTCTGACCATTTTTGGTCGAATCTCAGTTCTACGAAAATGAGTAAGAAACATCTATAGGACTTGATCTGATATCATATTGAATAAAATACATTTTTATTAGATTATTAAATTAATAGAAAAAAACGTAGTTCAATTTTTTTTAAAAATTCTTTTGAGCTATTACGTTTGGCCCACAGAGTGGAAAAGGTTAACAATAATACAATAAGTGACAAGCGCCAAAAGAAGCTGTGACTCAATGACTGTACCGAGTCGCAGCGCAAAGCGGCACTTATCGGCGAGACCCCCTCCCCCCTTCACTCCGCTAGCGGCCCGCGATCATCCACTACATGACGTTGGCAGCGCTGACAAACAGGCAGCGCTCTTACTCTCATTATCTCACATCTCTGTACATTTTTTTCTTGTTGTTTAATTTGTCATATTTATTTTTTGTGTCAAAAATGTTACTATATTATTAAGGGTAAAACTTTCGAAGTCTGAAACTAGCGAAGAACATATTCGACGTTGTATGCTGATTCTTATTAACAAGGTCGCGACTAAGGCCACAAAAACCATGAAAGAATTTGTGGACCTTACGATAAATAGAAGGCAAGTTTGGATTAGACGCTTTAAATTGGGGACAAAAAATCACAGCTTGCCCCTAAATCAGAATGACCTCCAAATTTTGGTAAAGATATGTTGCGATCTTGAATTAGATCAGATCCTCTCCAAAATAAAGAAGAATTATAAGACGACCACGGCGAGAAATGGATCAAATACCCTCGTTCCAAAGCCCAAGCCAGGATTGATACTTGGGAAGGTTGAAGACACATAAAGCCAATACACTTATAAAAAAATAAAACAACTAAACCGGGAATCTTTAACATATTCTCAATATTAGACAGATTTAGCATATTTTAATTACTAATCATTTCAATCACGGGAGCATTCATTAAATAGCAAAAAATATAAATGTAGATGAAGTAAAAAATCATTTAGAATTGCATTTTCAGTCGAAACCATTTAGTTTTATATAAATGGGATAAAAAAACTTGCAGGAAGGAGTAAGTTCACAAGTAAGAAGGAGTAAAAATTCACTTCTTTGTCATAAAATAAAATTCTCGTTCAACATTTTAAGCTTTTCAGCATATGTGCGAGTAAACATCACAACGCCAACATTTAAATTCAGGCCACTCTTTCAGCGGGAGATGACAACTCGCGCGACGACACATTCAATTAATTACGAAACCACTCTGAGCCATTGATCCATCATCCGGATTTAATTTCGAACCAGTTTTGAAATATGACGGAGCCCGCGTATGAACGGCGCCGGCTCGAGTATTAAACCGCAGCACTCGAATGCGCGACGTTTGGGCGTCGCGGCGCCTAGATCGCATCGCGCCCCCGATAATTGAACGTGTCTCGCGCCACCCACTGTTTTAATCATAATTAATTATAAATAGTATGGGATACAAATTGGAGCTTTGTAGGGAGGGAGACAGAGAGCACTAGCGGGAGTACCTGCTATTTGTGCCCGAGAGCTTTTAGTCTAACAAATTATGCGATCGTGTGCCGCGCCAATTTATCAAGATCCAGGCTAGGCTAAATTGAATAAAACGGGTGATGTGTGCTTCCGAGTTCGTGAGGAAGCACGGGAGAGGGGGGAGTCGCCGCGACGCTAATTGCATGTGCGATTCTATGGGATTCCGCGAGACCTGCGAGTGATTGTAGTGCGGTACAGGCTGAAAAGTCCACGATCCTTGCAGAGATAAGTCACCATGCAGTTTGGAAATTAGAATAGTGTATGAATGACGTCACAAAAATCATCAATTGATTGAGGATAGGCAAAGAGCTCTGCTATACGTCTTAAATGTTAGTATTTACAGAAGAGTTACTGCTTTTTTATTTGAAATGCATATTCCATAAAATTAAAATAAATTGTTGTAATGGATTCAAAAATGTTTCCACGTGCAATAATTACACTCGGATGTTGGAGCAACACTACAGTTAATGGGCCGCCACCTAACGAGGCGAGGGAGAGTACCGAGGCTGAGGTGGGATCGAGACCCCGAGCCGGAATCATTCACCGTATCAATCAGGCCCGAGCACCAATTAAAACTTATTTATGTCCCGACCTAGACAAAGGGAAGACAGATTGAATTAATTAAACGGAGCCCGGGAAACGCTTTTAAAAACCCCGATATTTTTTCCCCCTCGCCGGACCGGCTTATCCGACATAGTTGCACCAGAGTTTGCATCCGCGATGCTAATATCCCGGGAGGAAGTGGCGTATTTCAATGCCGCAAAGCAACCGCGGCAGTAAGCTCCCAGCCGACGCTTAAAGCTCTCGGCGGGGCAAAACGAAGAGCCGAAGAGTTGGAGGAGCGTTTCTTGTTGGCGTGCATTAGACAAGCAAGTGTCAAAGTGACGGGATGGAGCCGGTACCGAGAGGGACGGCAAAATCGATAAAGCAGACTGCTCAATCCCTCTCTAAGTGTACACCGATGAACCATAAAATATAAGAATTACTAAAGATTTTAATATTTTTTTCGCCAACTTTTCCCGTAGCATTTTGCGAAATACAAATGGTTCCATGCTCCCAAACTCCAAATCTACGACAATGAAATATTCCCCGTAGATTTCAATCCTGTATGATTAAACGTATGAAAAACTGCAGAGGAAGAAATTTTAATTAGTGGTAGATGAGCGGGTGAGTGGGGAGTTGTTAGGGGGTAGGGAGTCACTGCAGTTGTTGTGTGCTGCAGAACGTAATGGAAGGTCTTATCGGACGGTGCACATGTCTACCGACGGCTGACGGACAGTTCCGCTATTAGCAGACACTTGGAGATACTACATGCTTAGCTAGTAACGAATCCGGTCTTGAGCCGTGTGTACATACACACAAAAGAGGCTATACATGTAGGGTAGGGATGGCGATGTAATCTCCTGGGTTATCTTTGACATAATGAATAGTAACGAGATACGATTTACTATGGGACATAGAAATAGATAGGTAATTATAGTATAAACTGATTAGATATTCCACTTTCCCTGAAATTCTGAGGATCGTGACCATTTGCATGATTCCTCTTATGGAGGACCATGGACATGGTTTTCATGGGAATATATAGTGCAGTGGTTTCCCGTTGCCTTCTGCACCGCAGTGTTTATTTTTATACTGAAAGAGCGCTGCTGCCTTTAACATATTTTTTTGACAAATTGTTTTTTTTGGCCAAGTAGTGAATCAACAGTTCATCTCACCACACTCTGTTGACCAGCGTCACTCCAAATTATTTAGAATGCGTGCCCCATCAGAATACTATCTGCGCTTCGTGGCAATTAGCAAAGCAATCATGAATTTGATTATGAAATTACCTCAAGCTATGACGGGTATAATAAATATAATAAACTGATTAAATATTTATTTATCTTGCTCTTTGCATACTGGAAAATTAACTTAGTCGTGATCTTAAATTGTACTAAATTATAGTTAAATACAATAAATTTTGTATTCGGATTATCTTAGGAGGGTTCTAGAAGGGCCTTTTAAGATGGGTTCAGAACTAAGTAGGTTACACAAATATATAAAGCCTTAAAAATCTCAATAAAAAAATATTAAGGAGTGCTTAGATCTTAGTTGACAAAAAGAGAATAAAACAACACGGCACAACTTTCGTTGATGCATGGCTGGATTCGAGTATAAGAATAGAGTGTCTCAAGAAAATTCGAATGCTGCGAAAGATTATGAATTAAAATAAGTATATTTCAAAAGTGACTCAGTATAGAAGGCGCGGGACTGCTCTGAATCGCAGCGCAACATAGCGCTTAGCGACGAAACCCCCCTTCACCCCGCTGCCGCCCCGCATCCATACACGACGCTGTTAGCGCTGACAAGCAAACAGTGTTCTTGCTCTACACTGCGCGGCGTAACACTTAATATAAACTATATTTATATTTCTATGAACATATACATAATCAAAAACACGTATATATTAATATATAAAAATATACTTTTCCTCAATTTGCTTGGGGGTGCTACAGAGGGTGCATTGTATTTGGACGAGCCGCCCCTAATAATAACCCTAATATAATAAATGTATTTAAAAACGAAATAAAAACTAATAGTTCGCATTAACCGTGTTGTTTCACATTATGAGCTCGGATAATCGGAAATTTACTGTGCAAAAATGAGCCATTAGTAATAAGTCCTTTTCTGGTCCAGAAGTACCTAGATCTTGCTGTGCATGGTATCTATCCATTGATCTATGGTTTCTTGTAGGATTTTAGTATATTTTTCATGTAAAAACTCGTTTTTACTGCTGGATTTTTTAGTTGGAATATATGCCCAACGTTTTCGATAGGGTTTATAGATGAAGACTCTGGGCCAAGGAAAAATATTGATACAATGATCGTCTTTCCAGGTAGTTGTTTTATGGAACTTATGGCGAGGGGCTATAACCCCATAAACTTTTATTGATTTTTTTTAATTGTGTTTTCAAACAATGGCATAAGTCCATCTTCACTAAATACCAAATTAACCCCATACCAAATCACACTTATTCATCCGAATTTCGCGATACTTTGAAATATATTATCCTCTCTCTAATCAGCAGAACTCCTTTACATTCTAATTCGTCCACTATCACTAATACTTACGTACGGATTTTTTGGTTTATCTTTTTTTTGAATAGATCTTTTAGATATGTAATTTATAAATAATTCTAATCGTGCATGGCTGTCTAAAATAATAGTCTTGAGACAATTGTAGTCACAGAATCGTTTTTTTACTCCCGTCTATATATTCTCATTCCTCTGACTCCTTTGTATATGCCAGAGGAATGAGGCTCAAGAGCGTTTCATCAATTATATACTTGTCAAGATACGTACTAAGAAGATATATCGACCTTGACCCAGAGCCGTATCCGGTACAGGCGCAGGTAATAGCGAATCCCGACTGTGCCCCGTGGGCGCAGTTATCCCGACACTGGAACCCCATTACTGCAGACAGGGCCGCGCCTGCACCGGGGGCGCCCAGGGCCCCACACAATCGCATTAGCGACAAAACAGATTACGCGCCAATAGAGGGGCTCGTTATTCAGACCCTAATTATTATTCAGCGTCTATTGTACCGTGTGCAAAAATACAACTGAAATAACACCGACGGCCCCATTATCACCCTTTCAGCTCGCGTTGTGTGAAGTAATTATGGGCCGGTTTTAGTTTATTTTTTTTTTGATTTCGGGATCCATCACCGCCCGAAAAGGGTACACGCGAAATTCGAAAAAAATATGATAAATATGGATCTTGGGCAGGTCACGCCTCGCAAATTAGGCGATTAGCTTGCTGCGATAATACTGAATATATATATAGTGCTTATACAGGGTGATTATATACATTTGCAGTTTATGGACGAAAATTAGGATTTGATTTGTAAAATTTTAATATCGGCGCCGTGAATGACGGCGCCCTGGGCGCCAGTTCCGTGCATCTGCGCCATTCATTTGGCGTCGGGCCCCGGCTCGCAGGTTTATGGCCCCATTTCGGAGATATTACTGCAGATAACAATGTTTTCAAGTGCAACCGAATGCATTTTCTTTGCACGGAGCGAGAGACTCAGGAAGATAAGTGAGGACAGCTGCTCTTTACTGCTGATTTTCTCTTTGCAACGTACGTTTTTTTTGCTTTCGGTCGAAAACGCCCGGGGCGCTACTATTAGGCGCCGAGTGCTAATTCCGACTCCGGAAGACTTAGCGAGTTGCGGCAATAAAGGATATTTATGTGAGACAGTTTTTAACCATATTAAACGTCAATAAATATCATATATAACTATAATATTCGCCGCGGTTAATATACAGGGATATAAAAGTCGTAATTGATTTGATTTAAGCATTCCGTAATGGCGCCGGAGCTTTGCCGCAAAAGCTTTCAGCGCCTTTTGTTGCCTGCGCCCAGGCGTAATGATATGTAAGCGCAACTTTGCAATTTTTTGATTCGTGCCAACAACGCAAGACGGCAAAATAGAATATGTTGCAAAAGTATAATAGAAGCTTTTACTATTGTTTGTCGGCCATCTGAACAAATGCAACCGGGGGTTAATGGATTCTAGTCGGCCATTACCGAGAACATTAGTGCGGAGAGCGCGCGCGCACCGCCTGTTAAACCGCAGCTGCATGCCACGAAAGGATTGGAGCTTTTTATGATTCCTAGTTCATTAATCAAATTATAAAAGAAAAAAAAATATACTTCATTAGCTTAAGATGGCGTTAAGGTGGCGTATATGGTGTTAAGATGGCGTAGAAGGTGTTTAGATGGCGTAACAGCGATATATCGTTGTTACGCCATCTAAAACAATCGATGATTGCTCAATGGAATAACTTTAAGACAATGTAATAAGCTGTGTGTATATCTTAAAAAAGTGAACCTCTTTGTTATATATATTTTTTTCATCATCCTCATCATCATTTGCCAGCCACAAGACTCTCACTCGCTAAGGGCATGGGCAGTTGA
>JAGXCT010035779.1:10886-21990 GCA_022495035.1 Philopotamus ludificatus | reverse complement strand
AGAAATTCTCATTACATACAAAAAATATATACATAATAAAATCGAATTTACACGTGTTTACCATTATGTTACAAATTTATGTAACGCAATTAAGAATTACCATGCGTTTAACACGTTGACGGCGGTAGTGATGTATTACAACCGTATATCAATTTAAACCACAATTACACCATTCACTCGGTGGTTATTGTGTGCTCTTATTGTTATGGTAACGTTTCGAATTTAAAAGACCCCTTGTTCACGGACCACGGGACCTTTCCACATATGGGACTCGTATAATTACGCCTGTGATCCGATAAGAAAAAAAAATAATTTGAATAAATATAATTTTGTAATTCTTAGCGGGGTTAAGGTTGACGTATTTTACATATGTAAAGGTCCGTAACCGTGCAAGGACCGCATGGGGTCAATTTCAATGGCCGGAAATTTAATTAAGGGCATAATTAAAAATTAGAATGGTAATGAGGCGGCGAATGAATTTATTGACTTGGGAAAAAAATTCAAAGGAATTTTTTAAATGTTTTATAAAATATTATTATTTTAAGCATACATTTATGTACAGTGTTATCTACATTAAAGATAACACGTGCTTATAAATAGACGGTTGTTCTTTAACTTTTATTCTTTTTTAAAATTCGTTCTCTGCTCTATTTTCTTTTAAAATGATAGTCAGGTGATATTTTATTATATTTTGATAAAATTTCAGACAAAAAGTGTAAATAGTCTTTGCTCAGACAGCAGTAATAACACAACTGATCAGTTAAAATAATATTTATATATATTAGAGGGACCTGAAAATGATGGCGTATTTTAGGCATTATTAGAACTATCGTTTAGCATTATTTATGAGTAAAAAAAATATATTATTGTTAAGGGTAAAATGTCGAAACCACAAATTGACGAAGGGCACATCAGACATTGTATGATATTTTTTTCAAGCAGGGCTTGAATGCTATTAGATGATGACATATCGAGATCCTTCATCGAGTAGGATCCTCTATTAACTATTGAGAAATTATCTCAGATACTCAAATCTCCAAGGACCTCTCTGTACAGCCACATTTGCAACGCATTGGTAAAACAAATAAAATGGAAATTATGACACAACAAATTATTCGAGATCAAGATAAAAAACGTGAGTAATGAACTCATGCAATTCTTTGTTGTCGAGACCAAGAATTCGACCCTTTTTACACCAAATTGTAACTATAGATGAGTAATGGATCGTTTACGATAACATAAGTCAAAAAATATAGTGGCTTTCTCTGAATCAAACCCCCGTTTCGACCCCTAAGCCTAGTTTAACATTCTAAAAAGTTCTTTTGTGTCTTTGTTGGAATGTAAGAGGAATTTAATAATTTATAACAAATTATTAAATAGAGGTGAAACAATTACAGCAGATGTTTACGGTCTACAACTGTAAAGATTAAACGAAAAAATAAAACTCAAACGTCTTATCTTTTTTGTAGAAAGATAAGACGTTTGAGTTTTGAGTCTTATCTTTTTTATAAAGTAAGAATGAGCCAAGAAAAAAATTAAGAGTGAAACTGGAACGTTCTACAGAGAGGAAACATTTTTTTATTATTATTGTAAATCAATCATTTTTAGAAGAAATATAAAAATAAACATAAATCTTATATCTATAAAAAATGCGCGATTTCTTTCGGTCTATTAATCGGGGGATATTAATATATATATTTATTTAGTTAGATCCTCTGTACAGAAGTCAATAGTGAGGTCTGAAGACTGAGGTTCTTGCCATGTTAAGGAAAAAATTTGTAAGTGGGTTTCCGGTGAAATCTTCACCTAAAAACCCAACTCAAACTCTTAAATGAAAACTGTCATATGAATTAAATAAAAAGTTTTGGAATTTGTGGACTCTTCGATTAAAATAAATTAATTTATTAAGGCTAAGTAAAAAAATATACACACTCGAAAATTGAGCTAATTTTAAATACCCTTTTACGATTTTATCAAATAAAATTCACAGAGAGGTTAACCCTTTTGCAGCTCAATATTTTTTTGACAAAATTTCCGGAGCGATTTTTGCGTTTTCACTTTTTTGTAATAAATGTTTTTTTTTTTAAATAATATCATTCATTAAGTCCGAGTTTCTATTTGAGGGTTTTAAAATAATATATGATAAGTCGCCTATCCTTCCTAGTATGGATTTGTTGGCTACACGAATATCACCAATAACTTCCATCAACAATATTTAGTAAAATCTTCTATGGTTCAACAGCTCTCTGATTTTTATATTTTTTCCGAAAGAAACAATAAGACTTTCCGTACCAGTCAATATTGTCGATTCTACTCATATAAGAGTACACGGAACACTTTAGAATTATCAATAAAACATTATTTTCATTGTTGTCCGATTGTGATCCGTCCGATATCTTTAAAGGAAGCCGTTAGTGTCTGTGATAAAGGAATAACATTTTAGTTCTATTTGGCACAAGGCCTAATGAATCACAAGATGTAAAATTGATAATTTTGAAAAAATAATCTTTGCAAGTCTTAGTACAAATCGTCTGGGTTAAAAAAAACTTTTACTAAAAAATCTACAAATATTTCATAACTAAATTTCCAATGGCAAACAAGGTATATTTAATACTTTTTATTATAAAAGAGTAAATTTTTCATAGAACGAAATTAACATAATAAGCATCCGCTATAAAAAAAAAGTGAGCCATGTGCATTGGAAATATAAAATTGGTATAATCATCACGTTACGAACCATTTTAATAAACAATCTCTCGGCTTCTCTCTAACCCACAGCTTAAATTATGGAGTGGTCCCTAGTGAGTTTTTCGAAATAAATTAGGTGTTAATTTTCCTCAGCATACGTCGTAAAAATAATACTTTATAATCATACGTATTACGGCCATCAACACTTCCGCCGCGTGAATTAACATCGGTCGAATTAACGGGGGGCGGCGATATTACACCGCGAGCTCCATTATTCATTTCGGCGCACCAGAAAAAAATTACACACACTCACACAACAACAACAAAAAAATAAACGAAAAAGTCGAAATCTTCTGCGCGGATACGTGGACGGCATCCGGAAAGTCCCGTACGCCCCTGGCCGAGGGTCACGTGGTCCGGTCGTATTGAATGACGATGGGGGTGGACGGGGGTGGCTGCTCGTATACCGACAAAAGGCCGCGCCGTACCATTAAACCGACGGCATTTGTACAACAAAAAGCGTGACATATATAAAATGGGACGCTGGACGAATGTAACGAGATCTTTTGTCCAGGTAACATTCATTTGTTCGGGCAGACATCTGCTGGCCGGTATCGAGCGGACGCGACTTTCGGCGCCGCCTTATTTATTCATTCGACGGACGTGGACGTTCGACGCTCGGGCAGGCTCGGAAGTGCTCGGCGATGCTCGATCCTTTGACCCCCTTCCCTTATATCGTGAGATATCCCTTAATGTATACAGTAGTAGTCCTATGGCCGTAAATTGGAACATACTTGTCATAAAAAACACATCGAGAATTGTACCAGCCCTAAGAGGGTAACCATTGCAACCCTAGCCACGTTTTTGCTGCGGTCTGGGAGTTCAATAGTCAGGATGGTTAAGAAGCCTGTGATCAGTAGGAATAGGATAGTGTCATCCAGTCTAGCAGGTTATAATAGGCTTGAGAATACTTTGGACTAAATTTTCCTCAATAAAGTACAGTCAGCCCTTCTATAACGAAGAAATCAGGTACATGTTATAGAAAACCTACGCTATAGAAACCAAAGGCTACACAATTTGGGAAGAGGACTTTTTAAATTAAAAAAATCAATATATAAATATTTTTTTCAGAAGGTTTTCTGTACAGCATCTTATTGGGAAAGTTGTTGCAAATGGGCAAACTCATCAACTACTACAACTTGTTCCTCAGGGTAAGATGTGAAGACGAGGAGGTCAAAAAATGTCCTTGCTGAAGAACCGACGACTGTGGTTTAGGCGAAGTGCTACCTTCTTGTTTATGGCAGCAATGGACAGCCAATCCATGATTGCTTAACCGTAGACACGACAAGAAAGTAGAAGAATATAGCTTTTGGCTCATGCCTGCCATTTTTTTGAAATACTTGAATATTGTGCTGGAAATTGCTCAGGTGTTCGATCCAGAACTGTTTAAAAGAATTATAACTGGTGATAAAATGCGAGTGTATGAATATGGAATTAAAACAATTACTTATTTGTCCCAATTAAAGCTTCCCAAAACTTAAGAAAACTTGGTACGCTATATAGAATATGAAGGTTCTGCTCATTCTTTTCTTATATTTTATTGGTACTGTACACTTCTTGTCGTTGGTCGTATTGTCAATATGAAGTATTAGAAAATTGGAGAAGAGAAGAAAAAATAAATAGAGCAAAGTCAAACGCCCTCACTTGGATTATGGAGACCATTACTTATCTTTATGTATTCGGAGAGACGGACCCCAGTATAACCAGTGACGACACGTGGGTAAAATATTTGGTAGTGCTGCGGAAGATTAAAAATTAAAAAAGTATATTTATTTAGAAAAATAACTTAGTATAGAAGGCGCAGGACTGCTCCGAGTCGCAGCCCAACACAGAGCTTAGCAACGAGACCCCTCCCCCCTCTGCCGCCTGGCCTCCATTTAATACACGACACTGTTAGCGCTGATGAGGAGACAGCGCTCTTGCTCTAAGCTGCGCGGCGTAAAATTAAATATACATTTAACTCAGTCAGACCTCCTATAGCGGTTCTTCTAAATCGCAGCTTTTTACAAAAAAACTTGTCAATCAAAGAGCATTGACCTTCATTTCGCTGAGCAATGTATTAAAGATTTACGAAATATCTAAATTTACTCTAAAAATATTAGTATTTTGTATAAAGCAGCGATTTACAGGAAATGTTATAGGAGGGTTGGCTGTATTTTCATATACAGCTAATGCGATGAGAGCATGGGTGACATCATATTCGCTTTCGCGGAAACATTAAGCCGAATGTGGTTCCAGAAGAATCTTGCCTCTCAAAGTGTTTGCTACACTAAGCATCAACATTAGACATATGTTCTTAAAAAGGAGAAGCGCCTTATAGCTTGAGATTTATAGAAAAATGTGACCTATTCGGAATATGTCATGGATAGAGAATAGAAAGCGTCACTTCCCCGATTGAGTCCCTATGCTCGATACGGTTTATATATAGATAGCCCAGAGTTTTAGAGTCAGTCGAAGCTCACCAACGATCTAAGAAGGCGACAGCCTTCCCAGAGAATAAGTACTTTGTAAGTGAAAAATAACGATGCTCTCTTTGAATATTGTGTCTACTTGCGTCCACCATTATATCCATATCGAATCCTGAGAGGCTCCCAAGTTATATTAATGTTAAGGGAGCGTGACAGTAGTACCAAAAAATGGTATCCCACCGCTGCCACCAAAATGTAAAGTAGACGCGCGAAAATAGTACCGATATTAGAAAAAGGTAACTCGTCGCTGCCTCCAATTGATAAGACGCGCGAATTGTCAGCGTTTATTAAAATGGGCATCCAACCGCTGGCGTCGAAACGTTTGACCGTCCGGTAGTTGACGATCGCTTCGAAGCATTAAAGTGAAATACGCTTTGTTTTCAAGATGATCGTTTATTGAAGAAATGAGTCAGATGTCGTCAGTTCGATGATGGGTAAATATAAAGATAAAAGATCCCAGAGACGAATCTCTGGTACGAGATGATGATAATATAGATCCCAGAGACGCATCTCTGGTACGAGAGAAATCACGGAGTCATCTCGGGAGAGGGCGCATTCTTTTTAACGAAAGCTTCTGAACACGAAATGTTACGATTAATTTTATAAAAAAGATAATAATATTTTAGGCGACAAAGATAATGTCGTCTATCGATGGCATCATCAGAATCGACGCTTCGGCCCCTTTACTTCTTCTTCCCTATCCTCAGCCAATCTCAAAATGCTCCCCTGCGCTTCCAACCTTTTAAAATATTTTTTTGTTGATATCAGCGTCCATTAAAAAACGAAAGAGGGCGAATCTCCCACCGACGCATTAGCCCACCATTGTAACGGATCGCATACGACGCACGTACGACATTGGGGGACCACGCCCATACATCCGAGAGGGTGTAAACGTTGCATTATGATCACGTACAAAATAACAACGGACGAACAAATTTCAAATGGAGGACCGTTCTCGCGCCCACCCTTTCGGGCTTAATCCGAAAAATATATTCATGGCGTCCCGATATAACCGGGCAGGGGCCGGGATTTTCGCACAAGTTCGCGGAAAATTTGTGCGGAAAATTATGCGCGAAAAAGAATTGTGTGTCCCTACACCGCCCTGCCCCCATCCCATCCCTTTGTCTCAGCTTATATAGAAAGCGTTCGGAAAAAAGAGGTTAGGATATATATACGGAATGGAAATGGAATTGGAGAAAGTGGCGGCGGCCTTTCGAACGTATCACGAGCAATATGGGACACCTGGTGCCGGCAATAGTCGATCGGGCTCTCCTAGACCTAGTTTTCCCGGATATATACGACTGTTTCGCAACTGCCTAATAGCGCGATAAGTGCTATGGCATTTTATTTATATTCTGTAAAATTGTAAAATATGTTCACCATTATGCAACTCCGAATTCTTATTATATTCCAATGGTAAATAATATGTTTCAAGTGTTCTGTAAATAGTCGTATATTAGATAAAATTATTAAAAAGAAACATGATAAGTAATTCAAACGAGAACCATTTATAAAGCCAAACATAGAGAAAGATATTATGACTCTCTTGTTCTTGAAACGTATTGATACACGTTAACAATATGTTTTATTTATAAATAAAATTAATAATAAGGTAAAAAGTTCTACATTCAAATTTTAAATATTATTTATTTTTATATAATTAACAATAAATTGTATAATTTGCATCAATTAGAATGATTTTGTTATAAAAAGTAATAATATACATATTTTTTTCATCGTGCGCAATTTCTAATGGTACTATTTCTAATAGGATTTCTCAGCTGAAAAAAAAATAAAACGGTTTATTAAATAATATACAATAATAATAATGTCTATTGCGTAACAGAATAATAAAAGTAGTAATAATCTTAAGCTTGTTTGACATATCCTTGGTTAAAGTAACCCATCACACTCTAACTTCAATGAAATTGGAAACAATTTAATTTCATAAAAAATCAAGTGGACTAAATGGCAGCCAAGGCCAAAGGAATCTGATTCTTTCAGGGGCTTCTCTTTCGTGTCCATACCGCGAGAGCCCATGCCGTCTTGATTTGCGGTTTTTTGTAAAGAGTTGGTTTCGGATTTTACCCTCCCAACTGTGTCCAGGCAAAAGGAAGGGGGTTTACCTTGGTATTTGTTTTACTCTTCCCTAGGCGTATATCTGCTTATAACAAGTCGCAAGGGAAAAGAAGCGAAAATATTGAGATTAAAACAATTATCGGTCAACAGATAAGGGTTTTCCTTTCCAAAGTATACTGTCTCTGTGGTGAGAAATCCGTTAGAAACCAGATTTGTTTATACACTTAACGATACCTGTACATATTTTTCCAGGGGTGCATTATTTTGTTATAAAATTATCAGGGAATATTTATGTATTTACGTATATATAGACGTATAAGAGAGGGAAACTCTTTATAAAATATATATACGCACACATATTTGAAAATAATTTCATTTATTTTTATTGTAGTACTACTACATATTAATATGCAATATATGAACTATTTTGAAAATAAAAATATTTTATAGTGTTTTGGATGGTTTTTACAGCAGGCCGACGTTTATTTAAAACTAAAAATACAACATTTAATTTGTGTATGCGATTAATTATTTTCAAATTCGAATTCATTATTTTTTTTAATATGTGTGCGTATAACAGGAAAGTACCTTGTACTTTATACCAAAACGGCATACCAAGACGGCTTGGCTCAAGGAGTTTACGAGTATACGACGTAGATCGCCTACGTCCGAAAACGGACAGGGCAAATGTAGAAGATGATATATTTATTTTTATTAACACATTTTACTTACAACTGGTCCATTTGGTCCATAAACATATTTAGAGTTGGGACTTTGATAAAGCGGTGGTCCACAGGGTTTAGGCATTTTGATGATACGAGTATTGTGTTATTACACTAACCAATTTTATATCAATACTATCATTTTTTCGATCTTTCCTCTATATATATTGACCTTTGATTACATGTAAAGCTTTATCAACGATAAGTTATCAACTAAAACAACATTGAATGTTGTCAAAATATCTTCATATGTCTTCATATAAATTATATTAAATATATTTTTTAACGTTTAGTAGCCATCTTTAGATTTTGCTTATGAAAAATCATCCAATTCTTATAAGATTATTACAAAGTAATAATTTTTTTTTCTTAATTAAAAAAAAATATTTTACCTATTATAATTCTTTATAGTATATTGATCTATATGGTTGTCTATATATCTATATCATTATTTCATCATTTGCCAGTCAGAAGACTCTCACTCGCTGAGGGCATGGACCTTACCAGACTCTCGCATGGCAGTTGAGGCCAAAGGAACCTGGGTCTCACACGTGACGTGAGGGCTCCCTTTTCGTGTCCATACCGCGGGGACCCGAGCCGTCTTGGTATGCGATTTTTTGTAAAGAGTTTCCCTATATACTTTATAGTATTTACCCTTTTCCACTCTGCGGGCCAGACGTATTGGCCCAAAAGATTTTTAGCAAACAACTTGAACATAGCTTTTTAAAATTGTAAATGTCTTTTTTTATTTGTATATCAGATCAAACCCTATAAATGCCTTTTATTAATATACCCAACTATTATCTAATATCTATAACCAATAGCACTGTTTTATTGTTAAAACCTGTCGAGGGATTGTCACTATTATACGTTTCACTCGCACTTGACACATCGTTACGAATGAGAGCGAGAAATATCATCGCGCCTGTGGCTATAAAAGCCAATATTTTTGTTAAATTTTTTTGTATAAAATGAACTATACGAGAAAATCAAAAACTAGGAGTCCGTAATATACCTCATCAGCACGGCTAGGTTAATGCTAATTTTGGTTGTTTGATGGACAAAAATGATCACGTAAAATACGTCATTTTCATCTGGACAGCTTAATATAAACATATGAAAGAGTACAATATAATTCTTATAATTCTTATTAATTTACGTAGTTGTTTTAAATTATACTTTAAGCTTTTAATGATTGTTATTATTGTTTAACGATTTCATATACAAACACAGACATAACTGTGACTCTCCTAAAATTATCGCAGTTATTACTTAAGTACTGGGTGTGGTTAGTGAGTAATCCGAAAATAATCTGCCTTTCGCAAACATCGTTTGCACAAAATTGTCACAATATGTTGTGGAAAAACAAGATTTTTCTTCATATTTCATTGCGTTGAGATACATCGCAATCGCAGATAAATAAATAAATAAATATAATGCTATACATGGCGATATTTATTACTTTTCATTTCGTCTCGCCGACAAAAGGAAACAATTTGTATTTGCGAAATTACCCCGATTTAACAATTCCCCGCCGACGGGGGCTCCCCCTGGATTGATTGCCCGGGATACATCAGTGCCATATTTCCGATTGGGAACCGAAATCCTGCAGGCTTTCCACCAAATCCAATTTTCGCCGGAAAAACTTGGGTAATCCCCGCGCCGAGGGGCGGGGCGAGGGGCGCCAGCGCCCGGGGCAATGTAGGGAATCCCCGCGCTTTCGCTAAACAAGACGAATGGCGCAAGGACGCTAGTGAGAAATGACGCATTGTGCAAAAATTCACTAGGGCAAATAACAAGAACAATTGACCTTGAAAGACTAGCAAGATTTGCCATATTTTTTATAAAAAATATTAAAATAATATTAAAAATATTTAAATGAATACCACTGAGAATAACTGATCAATCAGATGTCAATCAAGACTGTTATTTATAGATACGTTGAATATAATAATTTTTATAAATTATGCAAATGCGTATTTGGGATTTGCGCAATTAAATTAAATAAAATACAGTCACGTGTTTCTGAAACAAAGAAATGCGTCACGCAGTCAGCAACGTGATCGCAAGACGAACGAATCTTTTTGACAGGAAAACAAGATAGTAAGGATAAAAAATATTCAGATTTAAAAAAAAAAAAAAACGGGATAAAGTACATTTTGCGTCGTATAAATCTTCCAGGTAGGACAAAGGACACCTTCGTCCGTTTCGCTCTGGCTTCTCCACTTGACAGCCGAATACCGAATTATACCATCGCGGGATTACAGGACCTGTGCCTATAAAAAAGGGAACACATTTCTAAGGTTGAGAGTGCCTGGTGTGTTTTTATTCGGCATCTACCTCCTCCCCTCGCCACCTAAATACATTATTTATGTCCGGGAAGACGGTGCCGGAAGAATGGAGACTCCCAGGGAAACAATGATGATCTGCATGAGGAAGAAGAGGGAAAACACAATTGGTACTAAAGTGGTGACACTCTGGCCGAGGACTTTATTTTGTGTTGGAATTTTTATGCTTTTATCTATACTTTTCCGGCGAATACGCCAACTAGAATCTTCCACACGTGTACGCAATATAAAAAAATATATTTTAATGATAAAAAAATAATGTCAGTATACTCAGACTATTAACTGAGTAATGATTATATGCACGTAATACAGATCGATAACTATTCTCGGAATAACAGTTACAAATAAAATAAATAAAACTGTTGCAATGTATCGATACTAAGTGGATACTTAAGATTGGCAAATGTACATACATTACTTCGATCATTCATAAATTGTACAATTTTTACAATTTAAATATATTATTACTTATATTCTAAATAAAATGTAACAACATTTTCTGATCAGTTTTAATGTTTAGCAGTATTTTGCTAATTACTAAACCAAACAAAACTAAAAAAAATTAAAAACGATAAATCTGGGAAGGAAAACCCTCATATGTTGACCGATAAATGGTCTAGTTTCGATACTTTTGCTCCTTTTCCTTCCATAAGCAGATAACGCCTTAGAGAAAAGAACAAACGTATACCGAGACAAACCCCCTCCTACTTGCCTGGACACAGTCGAGAGGGTAAAATCC
>JAGXCT010035779.1:0-10881 GCA_022495035.1 Philopotamus ludificatus | reverse complement strand
CAACATGGTAGAAGATGTACGTCCAATGCCAGCAATGGCCAAGAGAGAGAAACTCGACATAAAACCGCATACCAAGACGGCTTGGGTCCCCACGGTATGGACACGAAAGAGCAGCCCTCACGTCACATGTGGGACTCAGGTTCCTTTGACCTTGACTGCCATTCGAGAGTCTGGTAAGACCCATTTGCTCGGCAAGTGAATGTCTTGTGGCTGGTAAATGATGATGATTATGTAGTTTTAATATTACACTTTTAATATTTGTTTAAAAAAAGTCTAAAGTAAAAATATCATAAATAATCATTGTCTTTTATTCCCTGAAATCTACGTGGTTTCTGCAAATGATATTTATCAGACTACACCATGATCCGAAAATACCTGCAGCGCGAATTAAACTGTCAAACGTAGTTATTATTTAAGACAATATTATTTATAACAGTATAAATGAGATTTTTCAAGATTTTGACGAGAGTCGTCGAAACGATAGCGATATCAAAATATAAAACATAAATAAAACTTCTTCATCGCGTCAGATGCAACAGCCAATAAAAAAAGATTTAGGAGAAAAATAAAAAATCTTAGATGGTGAACAAATGGAAGATCAGTAGTTATAAAATAAGCCAGAAATAAAAAAATAAGTTCGCCATTTCGTCTATTTATGTAGTTAATAAGTATAGCGGTCCTTAATGTTTATACATTCTGGCAAAAAGTTTCCGCATTGTAAAAAATCTGAGTGAAGATGTCGGAGGATCTTTATATAAACAGCAAATGAATTTTAAAAAAAAAAACGGGAAGAGTTAATTTTGATTTTTTTATTATATATTCATCCTTGTATTGTATTGTGTTTGATTTTAATATAAAATGTTAATAAATAAAACATATTTTATTTTGAGTATTAAAATTATATTGTGTTTTATAAAAGATCAATGTTTTCAGGTCACACTGTAGTTTGATATGCTGAGCGTGCGGCAGTCACACGTGTTTGCGGGCTCAGTCTGCAGCGAAACCTTGCCGAGAGCGTGTCATTTACAAGTCATTTTGATTCGTTAAAAAAAAGAATATCCACCAAATGATAAAGCTTATCAGGATTAACTATATTTATTAGAATAATCCATTTTAAAAAATGCTTGGGGTCCCTGAACGACCCCCATCGAATGTCGCGCTAGATTTCGAGGCAGCGTGATGGATGTACAATATTAAGAGGTTCTCATACGTTTTTACCTTAAGTTGCATTCTAATGAACTGAAATATATAGATAATATGAAAAAAAAAAACAGTTTTAAAGTTCATATTATTTTTTGAACCGTAGAATCTCAGCAATAATTAATTAATGATTAACGAAGAAATGTTTTGAGCAGGTATTTTTTTTTTTAAATTATTACATTTATTGTAATCTTTGCGCAGGAGCACACCGTCTATATGGCTAAATTGTGCGGCGCACACAGGTGCCATAAAATTAAGGGCGTCAAAATTTAAAATAATAAATTCTTAAAATCAACATTAAATAATATGTAAGAGTGAACGTAGATCTTCTTTTCAAGCACAACAGACGTACATGGGCGCTAATTGAAGTTCTGCACACAAGCGCCGGATACGTTTCTGTC
The DNA here is from genome assembly GCA_022495035.1 of Philopotamus ludificatus. Taxonomy (NCBI): domain Eukaryota; kingdom Metazoa; phylum Arthropoda; class Insecta; order Trichoptera; family Philopotamidae; genus Philopotamus; species Philopotamus ludificatus. The sequence goes on along the minus strand of JAGXCT010035779.1, from coordinate 9,280 downwards.
TTTGGGTTTTTATCGTATGATTATTTAGTCATATAAGTTAAAATTGATTATGTTACAAATTGAAATTATTATTAGAAACTAATTTTGCACACCTCCGCCACTATTATTATTAAACCAATTTCGGATTTAATTACAATTTCTATAACAACCTCATCTATTATTGCGCGCCAACCTTGAACCGTCACAATGCGGAAGCTCGCAGCTCCCGACCCGATAAACCGAGCTTAGTTCCCGATCGGGAATTTCGACAAAATGTTCCCGAGAAAGCGCACGGGCCTTCGACAAAAGGCCCGGAGGTCCACGGGGTCTGAAAGGCATCAGACCGCACCACATTGCGGAATGTCACACATCGCAAGGTCCCGAATCCCGGAATTTCCGGCCATAGCGAGATAGGGGACGCTGTGTTTCCCGGATTCTTTGCATAGTTCGGCGGACCGGGTCTATTCAACGCGGAAACTGTAAACAGAATCAGAACTCCCGATTAGACCAATAATCACAGACGACACCGTACATTTTAATATCGATATACCATTTTCTAATTAATGTGGCATGTTTATTGTTATGACCGTGTCATTATCTTTCAATATATTAATAAAAAAAGCGAATAAAATTTCAATAATAAAAAAATCAACCGGTTTTCGGTAACGGCTCTGTTCAAATTGCGAAGATACCATCTACGTCGGCGTCTGCCGCCAATTAAATTAGCACAAATATCTATAATTACATACGTATACATGTGTTATTAAATAATACAATAAATTTACGCTGAGATTGATGCAAAAGGACCGGGGAAACCGGTTGAAGAAATGCAGCGTTACTGCGCTTTGTCCCTTCGTTAGCGAATAACTTAAATTCTGAATGGTTATATAAATATTTATAATATAAAATATTTTAAAAGGTATTTTTGCTTACAATCATATTAAAAATAATTAATACTTTGCACAATTGTAGAATTATTTACATTTAAAAACGAATTAATCATTGGATACAGAAGTATTCAAGAACGCCCTCTATCCATTTTTATACTAATTTGATGATACATAGATAAGAAATAGCAATAAATTGTAGTAGCTTTACTTTAAATACCATTTAGGTTTGATGATAAGATATTAAATATATATTATTTCATATAAAAAAACTTTTACTGCTAAGCATTGTAATTGAAAATAAATATAATGTATTTATTTTAAAGTTTATTATGATAATTTTGTAATAACTGATTGAATAATATAAAAAGAAAATGTAAACATACTTTTATAATTTATCCATGTTGTACTAGAGCAGTGGTTTTCAAATAGTCGTGTATTCCTCCCTAGAGGGGAAATATTGGAGCTCCAGGTGGTAAATTTCTGAATCGTTGAGACATCAATTTAACACTTTTGCTCTCAGAAATACACAGAAACTGTGTTGGAAATGGATTAGCAAAAAATGCAAATTGTCAAATAACCTTATTCAAAGAAGAGGATCAGTGACATAGCAATTGATATCAAATATCAGATCGTGCAGGATTAGGTTTATACTCGAATCAACTTGATGGATCGACTAGACGAATCCTAGTTGCTGGTGTTTGCAAAATAAAATATATTCACTCCGATTTATTTTAATAAGAATTTGTATTTTTTTCTCCTCCTAAAACAACTGTGTAGAAACAACTCGGTGCTGTACAGATGGAGTAAGCTAATTTTGTACGCAGGATGAAGCTGTGTCAGACTAATCCGAAACAGTTCCATCCCTTGTCAAAACAAAATCAGTTTTTTTCTTTAAACGCGTGATTTTTAAGTTAAACTAATTTTTTTTAAGAAAAAAGGAAGAAGGGAGAGAGAAATTAGCGATGATCAACTCTCCGAAAGTCGAGCAAATTTCATTGCTGACCAGGTCCATGTGTCCGATTGGACCTTTGCCTCGGAAATGGCACATTGGACAGAATGGAGTAGGTAGTGATGCATAACGTCCAGGTAAGGCAAGACCACAAAACGTGACTGTTCCTGAAAGACGAACCCACACCAACAGGCCAAATATTCTACTAGGCTAAACTCTTTAAGCTTAGCTTTAAAATTACCGTGACCAGTCAGGAATTGATTGACCCAAAAGTTGGAAGAGCCATCTATGATTTACCCTGGCTTTAATATCAGGAAATAAAACATAGGTAATCCGCCCTCTAGGAAAAGAACTCCACCTCTCCTGTCACTGATTTTAAAATTGAAGTGGCGTCGATGACAATGTGACTTTTTTTTTAAGCAAGATCTGATGGCCCTCAACTGGATTTTAAGGTCAAGCAAAGGAACGCAAATTACCGAGGCAGTAGTCTGATAGAGACATTCCTGCGACCTTATTACAAAGCGAAAAATTGGAAGGATGTGAAGGATTGGGTCGATCTCTGAAGAGGATTGCATCAGTCTTATTTAGAGCGAACAAAAGCTGATAGGCTAAAAGTAAAAAAGCTCTAGTCACTGCTAGTTAATATAGTTTTGGATCAGACAAATTAAATTGTCAATTTTATGAAAGGAGGAGTTCTTTTCTCTAGAACCTATAGAGGAGTTCTTTTTTATACAAACGTTTAAGGGCTTTAAACAGAAAACGTAACTGAGTAAGTATAGAGATAAGCTTAAGATATTTTTTTGATTTTAAACGGAAGTTTGACTTCTGAGCCTGACCTAATTAATAAAGAATAAATAGTGCGCTCTGCCTATTTAGTAGATATTTTTAGGCAGTTGAATAAACTAGATATCAGAGCTTTTATGAATAAGTTAAAAAATTTGAAGAAAAAAGTAAGATTAAACAAGGTTGCAATGTTTGAAACATTATCATCATCTTTTGTTACTAATGGCAATGGAAAAGATCTTCTAGAATTAGAAAATTACTTCTTCCACTATCTTTGTAAGCTCAGGGATAACGTAAATTTAATTAGAAATTCTTTGTCAATGGGAATTTTTAGAGCTGAAAAATGATTCTGAGAATTTAATCACATATTTTCAGCCCGATATGTGCGATTCCTACCCAAAAATGACAGAAAGAGCTATTCCCACGTTACATCCACTCGGGTCATGACATCTTTGTGAGTCAGGATTTTTAACTTTGTTTCAAATTAAAAGAAAATAACGTGTCATTCAATACTTCTGCCCTTTCAAGCATTAGTCCTCGCATACAAGTATTAGCAAAGAGAAAACAATCATTGGTTTATAACTTTTTTGTGTTAAAATATCTTGGATAGAGAGGGAATTATATTTTAAGCATTGGTGAAATGGGGAAATAGTGAAAAAAAAGTTGTGGAAACTCTAGGAACTAGAATATACCACATTCAGAAAAGTTATTACCCGATATTACGATCGATACACATTTTTAACGACGATCTTTAGAATATTTCATATTTGCTTTCATCTATTTTTTTTCACGGTGCCTTATACACATTTGATAATACTTTTGACAGTAACGAGTCAGGATCTTAAGCGCATGAGCTTTCAAAGCTCGCCGTTGTCATTTTTAACGAGCGGCGCCTAAAGTTGAGATCTCATGGAGATCTCGTTAAAAGAGCGGTCTCTCCCATATTGTTTTTTTTTTAATTCACCTCCAAATGCCAACACTATGTCTGTATATATATATATATATATTGATTATGCAAGAGAAAATGTGAAACCTCAAAAGGTCTCATTGAGGTCGAATGTGGTCCACGTTCGCGTTCTCTTTGAAATTCACCGAAAAAAAATCCGCTTTAATTAAGGCTAATTGAAGTCCAAATAACCTGGGTGGATAGTACCTTTTTTTGCTAACAAACCCGTGTCCTTTTTCATAATTTGGGACCTTAATTAATTATGTTTCATTGGAGGGCGTTCTGGTTTGCGGGAATTACACGGCTAAAACAAATTCGATGAAATAATATTAATGTTTAATGCAACGAAGGACGAGGATAATTAGGCCAATTATTTATTTAGATGCAGTCGTCGCGGGAATTTCGACTGATACCCAACGAAAATTCAATTCATGTTTTGCGGAAAAATTGGCACAGTGAAAAGGCGTCGCCGATGGCAAAGTTTGCGGAGAGAAATTGAATCGTAATTAAATTAAACTCGGAAAATAATAAATACGTCGGACGCGGGCGAAATGTTTCATCGGCTCGGCAAAGAAAACTCCGCGGCCCTTTGTTTTCTGGCCAAAGCCATTGAAAAATAATATTTAACATTGTTGCTAACTGAAAACTTGTGTTTATGTTTAATAACTTTTTCGTGCTAAGTACCGTGCGAGAGAGGGGCGGTCGGATTTGCGAGGGGGGCCCTCGAAAGTATCGCGGTATCGATTGGCCGTTTACAATAAAGCGTAATGAAAAAGTTTTCGACGTATTTCTTTTTAAACGAGAGAAGAAATTCGAAACAATACGTTTAATATTATTTATTCATTGTCACGATTCGAGGCAGTCACGAATGTCGGCCATAATCGCGATGCAAAAATTCTCCGTGCAATTTTATATTCGTTGCAAATTAATCGCGTCATGGTATTTATGAAACGTGCTTAAGAACATTTTCTAAAATAAAAATAAATCTTAAAATAAACTACAATTACTAGGTATTAAAACTTAACCGTTTTTTATAGGGTTTTGAAAAAATATCATTCACTATAAAGGATAAATACTAGATATTTTACTCTTATTATTTGTTCTAACACGTTTTCCAGATAAAAATATTTATATATGGATTTGAAACTTCTTCTTTGTTACGTCTTAGTGTTCATTTTCCCCAAAGGACGTAATTTTATGTCACAATAACCAATTGCTAAAAAAGTAAATAGAATGGAAAAATGTATCAACTAACAGCTCCTTTAATGAAACTCCTTTAAAGAGTATAGAACAGTATTTTCTTTCTTATGATCTAGACCAGGGGTGAGCAACCCGCGGCCCGCGGGCCGCATGCGGCCCGCCGACCTTTCTCGTGCGGCCCGCCAGTGGCCCGGCCTATGATTTTGAAGATATTTTGACTTAAAAAAATTCTACAGTGTCCTTGCAGACTAATTTCCATATTTTCCTTGGTAGTTGATGAAAGCGATATTTTGAAAAGGAATCTTGTACAAAGTTTTAAATATGGGCAATGTCACCACGCCTGGTAATAAAATCCAACAATTTTCTCAAATCTCGAGCGTTAAACCACTGCCAACTTTAAGATTTTTTATATGATTTGAGTAGTGAATATCGTGATGTAATTCATAACATGTTTGATAAAACTAATGCTTTGGAAAGAAAACTAAAAATTTGGAGCAACGATCTGATGTTAAATACCACCAAATACCAATAAGTACCAATAAATAACAATAAATAACAATAAATACCACAATAAATACCACCAAATAACAATAAATACTAATAAATACCAACAAATAACAATAAATACCACCAAATACCAATAATACCAATAAATACTAATAAATACCAATAAATAACAATAAATAACAATAAATAACAATAAATAACAATAAATAAATAACAAAAAAACAATAAATAACAATAAATAACAATAAATAACAATAACAATAAATAACAATAAATAACAATAAATAACAATAAATAACACCAAATAACAATAAATAACACCAAATAACAATAAATACTAATAAATACCAACAAATAACAATAAATACCACCAAATACCAATAATACCAATAAATACCAATAAATACTAATAAATAACAATAAATAACAATAAATAACACCAAATAACAATATATAACAATAAAATAACAATAAATACTACCAAATAACAATAAATACTAATAAATGCCACCAAATACCAATAATACCAATAAATACCAATAATACCAATAAATACTAATAAATACCAATAAATACCAATAAATACTAATAAATAACAATAAATAACATAATTGCAACTTTAAGTGAACGCATTAAACAATTTCAATGGTGTTCCGTGGCACTTGATGAAAGCTGTGACATCAGTGACAAATCCCAACCAGTGATATTTCTAAGAGGAATCGATTCAAATTTTAATATAACTGAAGAACTGGGTTCATTGATTCCAACGAAAGGAACTACAACAGGTAAAGACGTTTGTACCGAATTAAAATCGATGATGGAAAAATTATCAATTCCATTGGATAAAATTGTCGGCATATCAACCGATGAGTGATCAAGTGATGACAAGCATGAACGTGGGAGTCGCTGGAACGTTATTTAATGTTGTTAAAAACTTAACTGGGAGAGAAATATTTGTTAATCATTGCATAATTCACCAACAGAATCTTTGCACAAAATTTTTATGTAATTCTTATGAATAATTTTTATGAATGTCTTAAACGTGAAACTTCAGGAAAAGGGCCAGTTTATTCATAACATGTTTAATAAAATTAATGCTTTTGAAAAAAAACAAAAAAATTGGAACAACAATATTTTATTTAATAATAAAAATAGTTATTCATTATATGTTTCATAGTTTAGTCAATTTGTTTGAATATTTTAACTAATCAATATGGCGCGTAAATGCAGACTAAGCTCTCGTAGCACGAATTACTCGCCGTTTCACTCGCACTCAGCACATCGTACAGGATGCAAGCGAGAAAAAACATCGCGACAGTTGCAGCAGTAGCAAATATTGTTATTTTTTTTCGCAATTGCAGACAATTAAGGTCAATGGTTTATTCTTTAGATTTCTTTAGACAAGCTTATGATGTAAAGAGTTTATATTAAAAAAAATATTGGGGAAAAATCAAAAATTAGGGCACCCAATATACTCCATCGACATGGTTAGGTTAAAGAATAGAAAAGCTGAAATTCATAAAAGCAAATAAATAAGATAATAGTTAATATCTTTGGACTTTCAATTTTGCGGAAAATTGACTCATGAATTGAGGTTAACCACTTCTGTGGTCAACCTCTCGGAAAAAAGTGGGTAAAAAAAAGCCACCCTTTTTTTGTCACTATTATGTTTGAACATGATAGAGCGATGCGTTCTCTAGACGTTCGTAATGACCCGAGCTGTATTCGGGCAAATCACTATAAAAAGTTTCGTGTACGATGTGCCCGAATCCAGTTCTGGCAAATCACTGTGTCAGCAAAATACCTACCTGAATTGTTTTTGGGCAAATCACAAAAAGGGGTTAAAGTACGACATTGTAACAATGTGATTTTTACAAAAAAAATAATTTATAATAAAACAAGATCTATCTTCCATCTAATTGAAAATATATATTTTTTAAATTCAATTATGTATAGTATAATTTGGCTATTATTTTATAGTATAGGAGATCTAACCATTCCAGCCCTGATTATTTAGCCACAGTAGAATATACGGTATAATAAGGATGGAGAAATATAATAGTTTTTATCAATAAAAAAACTATTTTTTTATAAGAACGGGTCACAGTATGCTACGAAATTGTTTTTTTTTTATAACTAACAACGTAAATACAAATCTAGAATTGATACATGAATAAATAAGTGGTATTCTATGACATAAAATTCCAATGATAATAACACGTTAAGTAACTTTGAAAAAATAAAAAAAATTAACGTACATTACAATGAACATAAAAAAATAAAAGTACAATATGATTATTAAATAATTCTTCAACGTTTCAAATAAACTTTAATGGAAAAGTAATATAATCATTCCAAAATTTTAAATAAACTACATATTTTCATTTAATATGTGGGCATGTATATATGTAAGCTATTTTGTTGTACAACTTGAATTAATTATGAAGAAGAAGAAGAAGAGGAGAAAGCAGCGAAAATTTAGATTATATTACATATACTTGTGAACGTATACATATATTGTAATATGTTGTATATGTCAACATATATGTAAATAAATTACATTCATTGTTGGCTGATAATATACATTTATTTTATTTCATACGAGTGTCTTGATTTACACAGATTTATTACAATGAAAATCTATATTTTCCAACACTATAATATTACATCCATCGATTAGAACAATTGCAGAACGATGTATTATAAAATTATATAATATATAAATAAACAATCGTAATATTTACAAGGAATACGAGAATATCCTTTGTATTATACGTGATACACAGAGATTTGTCTTACATATGTTTTATTATTTAAATATAATATATGATGCGATACGAGGGGCTTTATATTATTTTTTCATAATGCAAAGAAACAAGGTTTTAATTCAACCCCCACCGCCACTCCTGGGGGATCCTGTGCTAAAATTGCCAACCCCCGAAAGCCTTTTATAACCCTGCAGCGCCGCAAAATTTCATATAAACCCCCAATTTCAATATAAATTCTCATTTAGTAGTCAATTTGCCCCGAGTTGTCGTATCGCGAGACGCCATCCGACGGGGCGGGGGAGGGACTCGTCTTTTGAGGTCCCTTCCACTCCTCCCGAGACAATCTGGAGCCGGTGACACGGGCCCGAATATAAAACGTTTAATACGTGATAGTGGGGGCCGTGTAAACGGGCTCCCGGGGAGCGTTACGCCATGACGACGATGTATTCGGCGGCCGGGAAAAGCGGGAAAAGTTGCGACGCCCGCTCGCCGATGTCCCGGGACCGTCCCATTGTATCGCGGCACAATGGGGAAATCGATCCCGAATTCTCGGATTTGATCAAATGGATTGATAGCATAATAGAATATAAATTTACGTCGTTTGTAACGGCTCGATTGATACAACGTGTTCGGTACAAAAATGAATTTACCAAATTGACAGCTCGCCGCGTTCGTTGATCTCGTTTTATTTTCATCCGACTGACGTGTATTTGACGACCGTATTGTTAGAAAAATGCAATTCCCGGAGCTCTTCAGTCAATTTCCACCATATTTCATCCGACAAAGAGAGGGAAAAAAATGCGGCAACAAAATGATGTAGTAAATTTTCCTGGAACTCTACAATGGATGCTGTGGACTGTGCGGTCTCAGAGAGCAGAAAATTCAATGGGCAGTCTTGTATTAAATTTTAAAGCCAATATTGAATGGGGCACTTCACGTGCTAGCACGAATGCAGCAAGTGTTTGCTCTCCGGCGTGACTGAGTGCCATTGTATGCAACTCGATACGCCGATAAAACAGGGCGCCGCACTATGGGATGAATCACACATTTTACTCCCAAAAATGCTCATTACGAAAATTCGATTTAATTTTTTTTTAACAATTATATAGCAAGGGTGAACAACCTTTTTACAAATTTAAAAATGTTTTGGGGGCCACATGTAAGAAACATGACAATACAAACACGCAAAAAGATTATCTTAATCAATATCCTGACTAAAAACTATTCATCCATGTTGTTGGATACCGTGTTATAGGAG
>JAGXCT010035778.1:0-39807 GCA_022495035.1 Philopotamus ludificatus | reverse complement strand
CCCGCACCGCGCCCGCACCGCTCGCACTCGCGGCCGCGTCGCGCTCGCGCCCGCCGGTGAGTAGCGCCCGGGCCCGCACCCTCCCTCTTAACCTCAAAAGCCTTTGTCTCCCCCGCCCCCGCCCCGCTTGCCCCATGCCTCCGAGACGTCTGTCAACGTTTGCTCGTCGGACGTTTCCGACGGCCGTTCGCTCGCCGTCTCCGGTCGAAAAGTTCTATGTTGACGTTTCGCAGGTTAAACCATTGTTTACTTTTTTATTTTACGTCGAACTCGCTCTTCGGCCGCCCTCCGACCTCGCGTCGTTTTCGATCGGTCCGGGGGCGCGATCGTTTCCGAATCGTGCACCTTTTCGATTATTTACGGGACGAACGAGCCTAATCTGCGACGACGGCCGCGATCGATAACAAATTTATTTATCGGCTCGACTCGGGAGGGTCGATCGCGACGATAGTCCGTCGTCGAAACGCATAATGCGCGCGCTTTAAATCGAGCGGATAAGATTAATCGCAAGGTCGAACGCGGGCGCCGAAACGGTGACTTTTTAAATCGTTCGATTAAATTTCGCCCGACGAACGTCGTACCGAATAATTTACCGGTTGTGCGCGCGTTGACGTTTGCGTTTTTGGTCGCGCGCGCGTAAACACGATCGAAATGTCATTTTTTTTGGCCTCAACGCGCGCCGCGCGCCGTCCATCGCCGCCGTTCGACGGGGTTCGAAGAAATTCGATTTCTATTGTTATGAAACCTCGCGCGAGCCGGAGCGTTTGCCCGGTTCGCCAATAAAAGTCTCGCGGATTCGCGGCCGTCGACTGCGTCTCCCGCGAAGGGCGAAGGAGGAAGCGATCGACGATGCAAAACCGCGATTCGAAAAGCGAAAGAAAGATCGGGCCGGGCCGAGGGCGGGGACCCCCGGCGGAGCGCCCTCGGAAGCTCTTCGCCCCATTTGCATGCGCGCTGCCGCCGGCCGCTCGCCGCTCGAGGTCATCGGCCGCGCGCGGTCACGCCCGCCCCGACTGCGCTCCCAGGGGTCACCAACCAGTTAATACGTCGTTCCGCCTCCGCCGAGGCCGACAAAGGGCCCCGCGGGAGAAAGCAGCGTCTCCCAGAAAAACCCTAATCCCCGTCGACCGATCGAATTTCGCTCGAAATGGCAATCTTTTATGTCGTCCAAAGTTGATATATCCCTGCAAAGGGCAATATATCTCGTTCTATGCGCTCAATTACGAAGATATAGATTTGGTCTAAGTTTCCTCGATGACCCGTGTCCGCGCCTAATTGTTTCCCGAAATTGTGTTAAAAAATAGATGGTGACGATAAAAAGAATTATAAATAGAATATTGTATTTTTTACGTTGTCTGATTTATTCTGACGTTGTTTACTTTGTTGTCGGTTGCCGAAAAGGGTTTGCGGCCTTTGGTATATTTATGTAATACAGTCAGTCCTCGACTTGCGGGATTGTTTGGTTCCGAAGGTTTTGGCGGATGTCAAAAAATCGCGCAAGTCGAGGAAAGCACAAAATTTAGATTTTTCGGGAAAGAATATGTTTTAGTTTCAAAGGATAGGTGAAAGTAAAATAAAATTATATAGATGCACCCAAGAAAATATTATTATTCACTGCTTTTGTAACTTTCGCGTTTTTTAAAAGTAAGTCGAAGTAAGTCGAAATCGCGCAAGTCGACTACTAACTGTATATGTAAAAGGTGGAAAGAAATTTTGCCTTCGCATACTTCGGATATGGTCTCCTGCGACGATTTCCTATTGCCGTAGTCGAAAAGAACACGAAAAGACGACGTTTTTCCAACATGACAGAATCGCCTAAGAAGCTTAGCAACATACCAAAAATTTATTTTCAAAAGTGCTTCAAAGATTGTAAAAGCCGCTGGAGTCAAAATTAATATTGACGAATGAAAGGTTTTTATCTAGAGATAGTTTAATACGACCTAATAGCAACTTGCTGATTCTAATAAGTTTCTAATATGTATAAATAAAAATTAGAGAGTAATATTAAAAAAAGATGTAAAATTGAATAATCGTTCTAAGTAAAATTAATTTTAGAAAAATTATGTTTATAATACGTTATAACTATAAAATAGTTTATTTGTGGAGGGAATTTATCGGTTGTCTGTTATATCGTGTTTTTGTAATTGCACAAAATCAGCACAGCCATTCAATGCGGATGTTGAGCTCCTACCGCGTTGATAAATTTTAGACGATTTTTATTTTAACTAAAGGTTAGCAGGACATATGTGCCAAAAATGTTAGAAGTCGCAAACTCGATAAGAACGCAGGACGCTTACTGTGGGAGCCAATTAAATCCAACGGGAATGGGAGACGACCATAAACTAGTTTATTTTATTTTCGTCCTCTCTGGTTATCTGAAACGATTTGTAACTCCCAATTATAATTGTTTTCTTTTAGAGATAAATAGAAAAAAAAACATTAATCTTTGTCGTTTCTTTCTAACAAATTTATGCAACGATTGGTTATGGGTATAAATGGGCCTTTCAATGCCTTTGGTACCTAACTTTCGCAGGAACAGGTTCCGAGACGTCATTTTCTCGAGGCATAGTAAGGCAGTTCGTTTCCTGCTTTTCTTAACTGGTGTATTTTCATTAACAATTTGTCTGTAACAATCAGTTCCAAACACTCGAATGGAATACGGCTATTGTTCCTTAATCCGGACTGTAGAATGGAAGTGTTATTCAGAGGTAAGAATAACACTTCAAAGGGATAATCAGTATAAAGGGTCTTTAAGTTCCCGAGGATGGGTTAATCTGTATATATTTATATACAGTAGAACCTCACTTAACGAGCATGATACGTTTCGGTCTTATTCGTAAAGCGAAACATTTGTTGTTTTTTTCCTAATTTGGTGAGAAATGTGATGGCATTATCATTAAATAAACTTGTAGCACCCTTGGCCACTGCCTTATTAGGGCGATGCTTCTCGTACGATGTAACAGTTTCCCGTGCTTTCAGCATTTCACTTATTGCGCCAGATGATTGTTGTTTTGCATCTCCTCCTCCTTCTCTGACAAATTTTCCTTCATAACTTCTTGCTGTGAAACACAATGCAGCTCCACATGCTTTCAGTGGTTTTACCTCTTGGCTGTGCTTTTCCACATCCATATCCAGTCCCATGATCTTGGGTAAATACCCAATTTCGTTGACTACAGGCTCCACGGGTCTCAAATCGGTCGCACATCCAATAACTTCTCCCTGCCAAAGTTTTTTTCAAGCAAAAGTGAGAATTCTCTTGGTAATCACTTTCCATGCCTTTTCGATCATCTCGAGGCGGGCAACGATGATGTAATGATATTTAAAAAACTATCTGAGAGTGGAACTCGTTCTTGTTTTACCATAATTTTACCTTTCATTTCTACGGTTATTTTTATTCTCTTATGACTATTTTATTGCGGACATTGTTTATAAACTTTGCAGAAAAAATCAGGCGCTTTTTAATTTCATTTCAGTATAGTAAACCGTGAGGATCAGGCATATTTGAAAAAGTAAAATCGATGCGTTTACTGACGGACGTTAGTGTGTGCACTGACAATGGAGAATAGATCCCAAACATTTCGAGTCAAGATATTGATGGATTATTCTAAGAATAAAAATAGTTATTCATGATATGCTTCATAATTTAGTAGATATTTTAGACTTTTTTAACAAATCAATACGACGGACAAATGACAACGTACTCGGCGATGTCTCGCCACCGATTGATCTCTCGCAGCACATGCCACTCGTACCTTTCGTTCGCACTAGGCTCATCGAATCGGATGCGAGCGAGAAAAACGTCGCGTCCGTGCCAATAGAAACGAATATTGTTGTTTTTTCGCAATTGCAGACAATAAATGACAATGACTGTTTATAATATTTATTTTTTCGACTTTTTTCGACAAATACAAAAAGTTTGTGACATTTAGGACTTATATTAGAAGACTTATTAGAGAAAAGTCAAAAACCTGGGGTCCCAAATAGACCCCATCGGTACGGCTTGGTTAAAAAAAGTTATTGCAAGTTCATTCGAAAGTTGTTTCTGATCTGATTTGGTTAAAGATCCTACCCCGAACGATGGAAGGTAGAAAAGGTGCTCGAGTTGTATGACGCATCTGAACTTCTATACGAAAAAAATGACACATGGTATGCTGAAGGTTGGCTACCACTGCTCTATATAATCTGTCCCGATTAAGCGGGGGTCAAATAACACCGCTTCCTTCTTATTTTCGAGTCAACGCGTTCTCGGTTCCGATGTTATTCAATCTGTCGACGCGGGACGTCAACAGCATCCGCACTGCACTATCAGATCGGCGCCGATACCGTCTGGCATATCGGCGATTCTGATTCACGCGGCATCTAGAGCGGCTTCCTTATCTCCGCGTATTAATCATCGGCGTCGGTTAGCGCGCATATAGATGCACGTAGATGCACATAGATGCACCGGCCGAGGGCCAGGAGCCGCGACGACGGCCGTTCGTTCAACCCGATAAGCGCTCAGCGCCGATAGCGCAATCGCGAATGACGCCGGAATTCCGACGTCTCGTCTTCTCGCGCGATGATGCATCGAGATTATCGCGGTGCACATCCCTGCCGCGTTATGCAATCGATGTACTCTCCGTTTTTGTTTGCCTTTTTTTATGGAACGGAAGGTTAAATTCTTCGGCGCGAGAAGGATGTGCGAGAGGTATGAAGGGTCAAGGGCGTTCTGCCCTACATTGGCCGCGTCTCGATCGCCGTCTGGAGAATTTGACGGCGCTGGAATGCGTCGCGGGAACGAGGTCGATCTCCGGTCGCGTGGCAATCTCGCAGATGCAACAGGAGGCTGCGCGGTGAGAATTCGGTTCTCGTCCGTCGGCACAGGAAATACGGTAAACTCCCGATTATCCGTGTGCGGATTATCCGTGCACGAATTCAATTCATATATTTTTAAAAAAAATATTATCTCGTCCAAAGTCGCACACATCTATGGAACATACCACAGTCATGTGTTGCGGAAACGTATCTGGAATTCGCAGATCTAAGATCATTCCAAGCAGGGATTGTCCAACTGATATTAATGTGACATTCTAATATTTAAAAATAATGAAACAAACTACAATCATAATATTTTATTATTATTACTTTGTAAACTTAACCTTTTCCACTACTCATAATCAGCTACTCTGGATAAAAAAAAAATACGAATTTGTAAAAAATATAAAACCGCAAACAATGCAATCAGATTTAGTTTGACGTGATTTAATCGCTGCTCTGGATCCACTCAATGTCTATCTCTTTTTATTTATTAATCTTTCCATGTGACTTCCAACCAGTTGAATCTATAAATTGCACATGAGTCATTGGTTTTATTTTCTTTTTAGCTTATTTTCTATAGGTTCTAATGATTAATAGGTTCCAAACAAATGGTTAGAATATTTGGCCCTACTATTCTATATCACCGATAGTAAAAATAATTATTTTGTGTGAAAAATTATTCGACAAAGGGTACGAGTTTTTTTTGTCAAATTTGAAGTTCTTGATGACGTGGGATTAACGAATGTTGAATTCTCTTCATCGCCTGTCTCATCGCTAGAGTATGCACATTCCTTCTGCCTACCAAACTCACTTGAGCCAACAGTTATGGGCGTGGAAAGGGTTGATGAAATATTTGTTATTTTTACTTGTTATTGTTATTTAAATATCGACTTAATTTGAACTTCGCACATCGCAACTGTTTGGTCAAGTTTTCACCAGTCAACCTGTCTTGACAATTCGATTTTGATTAAAAAAACGATTCGCAGGAATATGTGCTGCCATATGGAGTTATGATGAATATTGCCATTTACCTTATTTTTGGAAATTCATCTTCAAGAATCTATTAGCTCCATTTGTAAATTTGGAAGCGCAGATTCGACCTTCACATCAAATCGGAAATTGTGAGTTTTCCTTTTCATGAGTCAACGCCCTGATGTCTGATGATCGTAACCATTATTGACCAGTCTTCTTAATAGTGGCTCTCTGGGATCCTCTACATTCCGTCTCTTGGAGCCCGTGGCAGCCTATGGCCTTTTCAATCCAGTGGATGGGCTCTCTGCCCTTTATCTTGCGTCCTGGTACGTTGTCAGGGCGACGAGCTTCTCCATCATTTCATCTAGCGAGATGTCCGAAGTATCGAAGAATCCTTTTGGGACATGTAGTTGAGAGTATTCCCTGCATGATCGAACAAAACAAGATCTTAAAATGGGCCAGCGGGCCACCATTTAGACATAGTCGATTTAATGGAAAAGAAATACGAAATCTTTCTGGTAATTATTACAGACAGAAAGGGACATGATTGAACAGAAGAATCTTTAAAGATGAAAAAAAAGCTAAATGGGTTTCGGTAGGGAGAAGTTTTTTTAAAATTACGAGCTTGTCACAAAGAGCAGTGCTGTTATTATTAGATAATGCTCCTCGTCCAAACGAAAACATACTGGAAACAGACGACTGCTTGAGGGGTTACATTGACATTACCACTCTGGTCGTATTAAAACCATTTGTAAAGAAGAATTATTCAATATTGGTACAAAATAAAGTATCTTGTGTCGAGAACACTAGTTCGGTCGTGGAGGAAAATTTATCAGACTAGCACGAGATAAGTGAAATGTCTGAAATATGTGAGATAATGGCAAATTTATAAGATTTTGAAAATATCATCCGGTTCAGAATATCAGTTCGAAAATTCAAACTGATATTAGATAATCTTGTAAAGAAATTAAAATCACAGTTCTTGTGAATAAATACATCTTGGCCTCGTATAACTTGGTGATATGGTTCTACAAAAACGTGGTGTAATACAAATCCGTTAAAGTTCATACAAACACATAGTCTTTGGGTTCCAAAAAATATCAAAATTTATTGATATCGTTTATTTTTTGTATTAAACAATCGCCGAAATGTACATTTACATATTTATTAAAAAAAATTGAATAACATACATATAATGGATTCATAATCGCTATGACTAACAATTCTATATGTTCGACTCTTTTTCGGGATCGGTTGTGAGTTTTTGTAATTTCGGTGAATTCTGATGTAATTTTTTTGGAAGATTCTATTTCAGCCGAAGCAATTTCTCATATTGTGAAAATCGATTTAATTTTCAATTCAGTTCTTTTTAAATTACAGTTCAGTTCTTTTTAAATTACAGTTCAGTTCTTTTTAAATTACAGTTCAGTTCTTTTTAAATTATAATAAATTTCAGTGCTCTCTTTTGAATAATATTTCTGTCTATAGGTATATTTTTGTCATTGCAGACTTCTATTTATATCGTAATAGCCCTTTCCATCTTTTCTATTATCACTGAGCGTGTACGCACAGTATTTTTCTTACTGATGGATGATCTTTTTTTAAATCGCGTTAATATTATCTTCCTGTCAATATCATGTTAGAGCAAAATCCTTTTTTTTACCATATCGGTGATTGCAGAAAGGCTTGATTCGGCCCAACAAACCATTTCGGACCATATTCGGAAATTAGGATTGGTGTGGAAATATTCCACATGAGTTATGTGAGAATTTGAATGATCGAGTCATCATATGCACATCTCTGCTCGAATGAAATAAAATCGAACCCTTCTTGGACCGGATGATAACTGGAGATGAAAAGTAGATTACCTATGAAAACATCGTAAGGAGAAGAGCATATTGTGATTCCGGAGAACTTGCCCCCTTCACCTCTAAACCGAACATGCGGCCGCACCCTGGACACGATTTGTATGCGCATGTACGTCATGCGCCCCGCACTGAAAGGGTTAAAAACAGCACTCCAAGAAAAGAGGACATTATTCTGCTTCATGATAATGCTAGGCCACATACTGCTTACCGGACTCGTCAGAAACTCGCAGAGCTAGACAGGGAAATTCTGTCGCATCCACCATACTCCCCAGATCTAGCACCCTACGATTATCACTTGTTTCTGTCCTTACATTTTTTTTTTGCAAAAACGAAGAAGATATCAGCCAAACACTGGTTAAATTTTTCGCCTTTCAAGGTGTATTGTATTTTAAAACGAAATAGGTTAACATAAAAATGAATAGGTCGGATTATCTTTGTTTTTCGATTATCCGTGCGGCCGCTCCCCACCATTGGGCCGAATAATCGAGAGTATAGTGTAATATGTCTTACGTTGCGGCGGATATAGATCACTGAAACACAATGTGAAAGTCTCGGCACGCGTTGTCCTTACGAACCGGTTAACCGCAAAGAGCCGGGCTAGCTCGGCAAGTCCCGGCGCCGTCCTAGCCGTGAATCACGGCTTCCTGGCCCCCGAGTCAGGAAGCTGCGGCATTCCGCGGATGAATCACGGGGCGGCGGCTCCACCTGTCGTTGGGCAACGCGGCGCAACTTTCGCGACTCCGGTCCCTCGCGGCCACCGGCGATCCGATCGGCTGGGTCTGGTTTTTTGCCGGCTAATTAAAGTTGCGCAACACGCGAAGAACTATTGCGCGGTTTGTCGATTTTCGACGAGCTAATTTGTGTTTCGATTATGAAGTGTTTAACTGGTCCCGGCTAGTCTGTTGCGACAATAACCGGCTCTTGCGAAATCCGGTCTCGATTTTCCTCTCTCCTCCGGCGTGTGCTTCGGCCGAGCGGCCGGGCCACGCCGGCGCTCCTATCGCGCCTCGATTCTTTTTATCGTCAGAATTTTTCTCGTCCGATCGCCAAATCTTTCCTTCCGACCTCCGATGCGCGACTCGGCTAATTATTCGATTGCGAGACACTTGACATTTAAAAATACGTGCGATATTTATAAAATCGTGTCGTTGTTGATTAACATTCCCCGGCTCGACAATGAGAAGAAAGTGACAACACTGCGAACGTTTCATAATATAATACGTCGTCCTTAGATTTTATTTGCATCGTCTCGATGGTCTTATGTTATCGTATCGATGCCTATTCTTCCTTAATTTCGTCTTTTTTTATTCAGTGGTTTCTACCCAAAATAGTCGAGGTCGTAAAATGAATACAGGCGGCACTTAATTGGTTTCTTTAAATGTGTACGAATGTTCGAAAGTAGGGGGATATAAAAAGGTTTATTTTCAGGGACAACTGATTATTCCATCGAGAGGAATGCACGTTTACGTATCTGTACAATAGTCTTAGACAACGAGGAAATATATTCTTTCGCGGCTTATCCATATACATCAGTCGATCAAGTGAATTGATGTAAGGAATATCTCATTTAAATTTGTCAAACCAGTCATTACTAGCTTAAAAATCAGTGTTAGAATCTTCCTTTAATCTAGTCTTTCAATCTTCAGTCTAAGCTTGAATAATCGTTTTGATGTAGATCGTCGATAAAGATAAAGATTTCTCGAATGCATGGAAGAAAATTCGAATATCTATAAATAACTACTTTATAAAAAAATATTATTACGATACTTGAGTTTGAAGTCTAAATCAAAAAGTATACAGTTCATCAATTATAATAATCTCAAGTAGTTGAAGTTATTTTTTTATTTGTGAGAGTCACAAAAGATCGCTGATATTATATTTTATCCTTCAACCAATTTTGATTGGATACCATTGGTTAGAATTCTATAAATCCTAGGCATTTGAATGCGAGTTTTACAACTCGCTACCCCTCGCGTCTTTAAAAGAAATCTTTATAAAAGATTTAAATGTGTCCTTGATGTGTTCTGGAGGACATAGGCAGCTCCAACAATGACGAGCACGTGGAGAATGCCGAAATAAATAAATACTATATTTTAATCTTTAAACCAAAAATGCGATACAAAATTAACCAATCAAAATATTTTTTTTCATATTAATAGAGTTTTGCTGTAGTAATTGTTTCAGCTTTGGCCCACAAGTCTAAAATATTTTCAATGTCGCTCTTTCTAAATAAAATTGCTGTCTCTTTTAATATACTCTTCTCATTTTTCTTAAAGCGTATCTGCTTTAAAAACGTTTGTTTTCCGCACTTGCCATTTATTAAAGTTTATGTGAACCAGCCATGAGATGGTTGTGTTCCTCTGGTCAAGACTTGCATATATGTGGTTTAAACCATCGTTGGCATTTCCGAATGTTCAAGACGCGCAACTCTCGCGGAAGTCTCGCAAAAGTCGCTCTTTTGTCAAATAAAAGCAGTCAAATTTGTGCTCTTTGATTATAGGCTTTGACAGTTACTAGAAGTAAAGATAAACAAAATAAGAAGCCAAAACAGTAGGAGTATAAACAGAGCTCCAGAATAATACCAATGTTGTGTTTACTCAAAGGCAGTTTCGTTTACAAAACAACGCAACGAAAAAACGACATTTCTTTTCGCTTTATCAATCGACTCAATTTTCGATTGGACTACAATCCATCGCATTGAATACGCCTGATGTATTCGTCCATCGTTTTGCATCGCGCTTATATCCGAGACATGGGTCAATGCACAAGAAATCCGAGTTATTCTTCATTCTTTACGTCATCTCCACATATATACCGTTTTTTGCTCGTATTACATGTTGCGAAGTCTCGTGAATTGGTCCACGTTTTCCGGGGCATGTCACGTCCATGTCGGTGCTTCGCAATGTATTTTTTTTAGGCGACGTCTGGCTGATTTTTGGCAGTTTTCCACGTTCGATTTTCCTTATCCGCCGGCGCTCTCGGTGCGGACGACCGCACCGGTCCGACTGGTGCTCGCCGTCTCTAACGACACATTCTTGCGGCTGACCCATCTCCGCATCGGAGCCGATCTTGACACCGTGTGTTATTACGAGTTCATCGGCAGACTTTTCTCATCTACCGTTATACCATATATATATTTTTTGTAGGCATCGTATCTTGCAACGCGGCGGCAACGCGCTGCACCGCTGTACCGTTGGGCCGCAGTGCAATCGCTGCACTCGTACGTGGCCAGACGCCCTGTCGCCAAAAAAAACAATTTTGTGAATGATTTTAAGTGAATGTCCTTAGTATATATAGCATATACCACACGTTGTGACACCAATTCGAGTGCTGACAAATCGAAAATACACTCGACTCTTTTTTTACACGGTTCTGAAATATCACGGTCCACTAAAAAACACGAATACCATATTTTTACACAAATTATTCGTTTTAAAACGAATTCCAGTAACAAAAAGTGAAATATTTTCCATTATATTATTAAGAGTAATATAATTAAAATTATAAATATATATATATTATAATATTTGGGACCCCAAGTTTTGATTTTTCTCGAATAACACTTAATTCACAAACTAAAAACAACAATATGCGTTTCTATTGGCACGGGCGCGATGTTTTTTTCTCGCTCCGTACCGGATGCGGGCGAGATGAAACATGGCGCATGTGCAAGTGCGAGTGAAACCGCACTAGACACTCGAGAACTCGGCGTTCCTCCCTTCGACGGAACATCGCCGGTTTTACGCGTCATATTGATTCGTAAAAAAATCCAAAATATCGACCAAATTATGAAGCATATCATGAATAACTATTTTTATTCTTAGAATAATTTCGAGCCGCCGTGACAGATCGGTTAAATGAAAAGTCAACTTCAATATTCTCCCTGGATAGCTGTAATTTATTGTAAATAATTTTAATATTCCATTTGCATAGAAATCTTTTGATTTGGATGACAAATAGACATCGAGACGCGTTTCACATCTTCGGCATTCTTAAAAAGATAAAAAAAGTGCTGCCTTGATCTAAATAAATGCAAGATCCAATGAATAATTACATTCCATTCATATCCATTGATTTATTCCGATTAATTTTAGTCGTATAAGGTCTCGCATTAACTTGTTCAAAAAATATGTTTCTTTTAATCGTTCCATCTGATCATCGTTATTGTTTGGCCATATTTAATAATTTCATAAAGAATAATTCGCGGCATGCGTTTCTTGTATACGTTTCACTCGCACTTATTACTCTGTACTCGCACTTAGCACTCTGTATTATTAACGAGCGAGAAAAAATTTCAAAGCTTCCATGAACCTCCTACCCTGCACATGGGCGTGGTCACGAAACATTGCAACTTGTTTACAACTCGTGTGAAGAGGGCCTTAGGTTCAGTTTCGGCGTTGCAGTTGTATCTGCCCTCTAGAAAGCCACTGTTTTTAAAACATTGATTCGAGTACATAACCCACTTCTCATTCTCTGTCACAAGATGTCAATGAAATGTTAAATTTACCTCTAATTTTAAGACCAAGAGTGACCGACTGCATCTGCTGTTTGTAGAATAGATTTGGTCGAATTTGCTTCAACTTCAATCCATATCACCTCATTTTCCACATTCACGACCCTCTCACTTCCCACTTCGAAATTTTTTAAATCAGTTATTATTTTTTTCTTAAATATGCTGTTAGTAAGTTTTCATTTTTACCTTTTTATTCCACAATGTTGTTATTTTCAAATATTCCCGATTTCTATAATTTGTGGTGCCAATCTTCAATTTTTTTTTTAAATTTATCACTTTCTTACATAATTTTGATGGAACATATATGCTGCATAAAAAAATAGTATATAATAGAATTACCGCTGTTTTTATAATGGTTTCTAGCATGTTGTGGTTTATGAATACGTGTATTCTCCATTTGGAACTTATCCTACTAAAATCAACGTTTTAAAACCATCCATTTAAAAATGGCAACTAATTTTATAACAGAAAATTATTTGATTGATAAATTTATAAATATTTACGAGGAAATACCTACATTTTGCAAATGCTAGTTAAAAAAAATCGTGATTGAAATGTTTTCCTGTGTGACGACAAACATTTGGCAAGTCCACAAAAAAATAATTTGTATGTATTAGCCATTCACATTAAATAGAGTCTTTATTAAAGATACAACAGCTAAGTAAAATACCCGAAAGTATGGCAACCCAAGATCTGTAAGAATAGAATAGAACGGAAACGAGACATTTCTAGACTTTGTGATCAGTGACGAAAAATAGGTTTCTTATGTTACCACAAAAATAAAATTAACAATCGTCAACACAAAATCGAAAGTGCCAAAGCCAAAAATATTAACTGGAGAAGTTTTATAATGCTTAACGTTGAAAGTCAAAAAAGAGACTGAGTTTCAGGCATGAAAGGCGAAATTCTTCGACACAATCGATACCAATTTGACTTATATTAAGAATATTGTCTCTCGCGTCTGATTTTACAGTATCTAACCATATTTGATCACCGTTAATTCTAATTTCTCTTAAAAAATGAACAATTGAATCAGTTGGAAATACGCATTCATCTATGTCTTGCTTTACAGCATCCAGATTTAGCATAGAAATAGATATCATTCTATGTTCAACGAGGGAAACTACACATTTAATTAAATCAGGATGATTTTATTACTTTTTTAATATCTTAGAAATTAAAACCCGGCATGAATTTCAATTTTACTCAATATATGTGTTGACAATGCGTGGGGTCCTTGACCATACTGATAAGGTTTTCTGAATAATTAACTTCCGTTTTATGAATGTTACACGATGCAATGCACTTCTTTCGAACGTTCAATGCTGCATCGAGCAATGGACGCATATAATATATTTTTTAAATATGACATTTAAAACTATTTCGTCGTTTTTGATTTTTATTTTCAGCCTGAATCTATTAATTAATGACTAACTTATATATTATGTATGATTTTATTGGAAGATGGTGAGGTTCGGAAGGGAGGAAATTCATGTCTTCTATTCTTTTTTCTCTTATTTATCACTTTATTCTTAAATTGATATTTTTTTCCGGCGGGAAAATTACTATGGATTAATTTAGAAGGCGAAATTTCTGTAATTTTTGGGTTGAGTCATTCACTCTGTCATCGGGGACGAAATTCATTGGTTTGAGAGTTTTTTCTAGGAATTGGACATATCTCGTTCAAAATTTAATCCACCTCTGTGTGGTTTGATGAAATACCGCATTGTTTAGATCCTTGACCATACCCAATTATTATTATATTGAATGCGTCATTTTATCAACATTTCTTAACTTAATAAATTTTCAAGAAGGATCGAAATTATGTTGGTTCGATTTTCTGAAAATTTTTTCCTGGATGTAATCATTTTTGCAATCTTTTAAGTGGTAGTTTCCCTACTTCGTTAATGCTATTACCATATGAGTCAATGTTTATCAAAGCAAGTTCGATTAATTATTCGTTCTATTATATCTTTCTGGCAGTAGCATGATTCCATGCTCATAATTTATTTGTTCTTTGCTGGCAAAAAACTGATCTAGTTGATTTTTGACCTCTTCATTTGAAGTAAAGGTTTTACCGTTTAAAAAAAAATTGTAGAGACCGGAACAAACAGTAATCAGAAGGTGCCAGATCTGGAGAATATTGTGGGTGTGGCAGTATATCCCATCCAAGCTGTAAAAGCTTTTTGGCGAGTTAACAAACTTGTATGAGGTCTCGCATTATCTTGGTGGAACACTACACCTTTCTATTGATCAATTCTGACCTTTTCTGTTTAAGTGAATCATTCAATTTGTCCAGTTGATGACAGTAGACTTCAGAATGATCGTTGTGTTGTCCGGTAGAAGCTCAAAAAAACGATTCCTTTGAAATCCCACCTTTAC
Organism: Philopotamus ludificatus; assembly: GCA_022495035.1. NCBI lineage: Eukaryota > Metazoa > Arthropoda > Insecta > Trichoptera > Philopotamidae > Philopotamus > Philopotamus ludificatus. The sequence goes on along the minus strand of JAGXCT010035778.1, from coordinate 25,275 downwards.
TTTACCTTTTCGATAGTTAAAAAGTAAAATAATGCTGCTTTTCACTTTCCATATTTGAAAGGGTATCAACCAAAAAATACCGCGTAGAATCAATCGAACTTTTTCACTAGCAAGCCTTGCTATATCAGCTGACAAAATATATAATAATTATGCAGCGTAAGTCCTTTGTTATGGAAAAAAACGAAATGATTTTCCGAACAACCCAATATGCGAATGAAAAAAATGTTCGATCTATTTATTTCGTTAAATTTACATAATACGATTAAAAAACCTAACCCCAAATTTTGTATAGGTGCCTAGTCTTCTATAGCGTGGTACTTATCTCATCGCTATAGGAGGGTAGACTGTACATTAAAAAATGCGAGAAGTGCTCTCGATTACTCGTATGATGTTCTTTTTATAGCCACCAACGTTGACACGGCTCCTTAGTTAACGAAAGACATATGCTGGGATAGTTCAGCCGTTTTCCTTCTCAATACTACTCCTTACAAACTTAACCCTTCATGTATGTCTCAGGTCGTAATGGCAAAGTGAAAACTCGTTCGGATGGAAGCAATGCCACAATCCGGCAGCTGTTGTAGTTCTTTTCGCTAAGTTTTGTAAGGCTAGCTAGGCTAAAACCATACGGACTCATCGATCACTTCTTACACTGTTATATGCTTTACTAACGTGGATATTTCAATAAAAATGAATGATTTTTTCATATTTAAATACTCGTTTCGAGATTATAATATACATATTCCAATCAAAATAGTTGCATTGACCTATCTTGGACGCTGGGTGTTGTGCGCATTATTATTATTTACTGCCGATATGCGGGCGTTGTACTCTCTTGATACAGTGCAAGAATGGGATTTTTCTGTTTTCATTTATTTTTTTGATATAGAATGTGGTCGTGACAATATTTTTCAATAAAAAAACTTGCATTACCTCGGGTCTAATCGAATGCGCCGCGATATTCGTCGTAAACATTGACCAAAATCAAAAAAGTCGAACACTGAATACAATCTGCAATGGTATGCCAGCTAGGAATTTGCAATGAAAGCGGCGCCGTTCGAAAACGGAATGAATGCGATCGACCTTGGCCCGCGCCCGCGTGGGTTACAGCTCGAAAACAACGAAAATCTATAGAATCCAGCGTTTTTGGCAATGGTCGGATGCTGAATCGATGTAGGAATACGTCGGTTATCGCAAGTGGCAGACGTCCTTGCGAGGCCACGCCAAGAATACACCAGACGTCCGCGCTGTGAATCAACGCGTGACCTCTGAGGTCACCGGCTGCCACCCGCTGGCCCCTACCATTCTTCCTACAATAATACACTTCTGACCCCTCCGAGCCATTCCGGCGCGTCAAACTGTATCTCCTCCTCTCCAGCGATCGTCTTTTAATCTTTTTTATTCACAGAAACGACACCGTTTTTTGTTTTTGTTAGAGGCTCTCGAAGCACCAACGTGAGACTCCGGCCTTTATCATCAGCCGATGGCCTTGTGAAGGTCGAGTCGGGCGTCATCCGCTCACAATGGAAATCGACAAAAAATTGTTTGATTTGTCATTCAGATTTATTTTAACATATGTGATCATCGACATTATTATTATACATATAACCAGCTTATGGATACAATGGAATACAGTGAAACCCCGTTTTACGTTTTTGAAAGAACCGATAAAAAAAACGTTTCGGATTTAGAAAAAAAAAATGAAAATGATCTTTTATTTAGATAATCACGCAAATCGGTTCGGTACATATTGTTGTGCTGGTTTACAGCTATAAGAAAGATTAGTCTGGTACGTTTTCAATGCTAATAAAGTAGCTTTTAAGGTCCTCAATATGCCTCAAAGCATCTTCTTTTGTTAGAATTGGATGGATATTAAGTTTGCCTCTTCTTCACCAGATAATTCTTCGTAGGATAAGTTTAAAGTGTTGGTAGGAATTTGTTTCTAGCCATCATTAGCATTGTGTATAGTAATATCTACTACTAGTGTTTCTGGTCCGGCTTTGCCGAGGCTCTCATCGCAAGTATCTTCTTCCTATGCCATCCCATGCCTTAACACATTCGCGGACAGTCTCATTTTTTTTGATTACGCGTGGGACATGAATGCATTTGGCAGATTTTCGTCAAATTACGGGAAATAAGATCGTAAAAGCGGGTACTAAATGTACTAAAATAAAACGGGATTGTAAAAATTAAACTCAAATAGCTGGAAAACGTGAATTCCGGGCACGTAAAAACGGGGTTTCGCTGTAATTTCATTTTCACGCTTATACAGATTCATTCTCATGCAAAACGTTGTCCCGAATCCACTCTATATGATTTGTTATACACATCAATCGGCCATCAAAAGAAACGAGCGCATACATTGCGCTTCCTCTGACGACGGGAGATCCATCAGCATCGTGCTCCACTCTCGTCTCGTTGAGGTTTTTCAATAAAAATATAGGCGTAGCAAAGGGCCGCAATCTGTCGCCGTTTCTGAAAATAAAGGCATATCTTATTATTTATCTTTTTTTAGATTATTCCGATAAACTTGTCCTTGTTGCCAAACGTCGTTGCTGAGAATTGTTAATTTTTTGCAATATTTGTCCAACTGTGCACACCGATGTCGAATGACGTGGACATTTTTTTTATTTCTGTTACTATTCAAGGATCAAATTGTGATATACCTGTTTGATTTCCATGTCAGCAGAATCAGCATGTCTTTGTGGACGAGACGGGCTTTTAGACGTGGCGATATGGCGTACACGAAGCATTCCTTCGCGGCAGTCAGCTCGTTCTCCGACTTCAGGAGTGCAATGTCGTTGTCTATCTCTCCGTATATATAATTTGGATGATACATTACACCTGCAATTTTGTGTATTTTCGACGGTGATGTCATCGCGTCGACGTCGTCTTCCTCCACTATTCGATGGTCGTCCAAATTATTAATATTTTGGACACAGCCAGCCGAAGTTATCAGCCATACGGACGAAACCATGCTCAGAGCGCAGGCTACCTTTGATATGTTATTTCCTTCGCTCAACGCCGCAAGAAACCCGTACTCATTTTTTTCTAAAAATGTACCGTTTTGTTGCCATTTCCTTAAGTCCATTTTATGCGTCGATTCTATTAATTGATCTGAATATTGATCGTATTCATGCGATATTCGTGTTTGTTGTAGTCGTATAGATCTTGCCATCAATGAATAAAGTTGGATTATCGTGGCTGCCACTGACAACAAGAGCACTACAATCAGTATCACTTCTAATCTTGTAAAACTCTTCAACCATATTGAAAATGATACCCTTATTTCATTTGGCATTTCCACAAACTAATTATTTAAAAAAAAACAAATGAATATCACTATGTTCATAAGAGATATTTTATTGAGCATGTATTAAATAATGAATCTTTTGAATGATTTTTGTTGAAATTTATGCACGGTCGTTAAAAATAATATTGTTCAAAATTCGTATTATTCATTTTGTTTAGATCAATAGCGATAGTGGAAATACGGGGATTAATAAAAATATACACTGAGTTTTTTATTATTTATTTATAAATATACATTTGTGCTGGCGCCTTTTCCCATCTTAAAAGAGTTTCTGGAATGCAATTTTTCGTTGTGACGTTTAACTACGATAGGGATTCTGTCTTTATCCACTGAAAAAAAAGGACAACATATTTATCATGCTGGTTTATTAACCCATTTTTGCCCAGTGTTCCACTTAATGGAATTTTTTTTATCAACATAAAAAGTCTAAATAATACATATTATAAATAATCATCGTTCTTTATTGTCTGCAATTGCGAAAAAAAATAAAAACAACAATATTCGCTTCTGTTGCCGTGGGCGCGATGTTTTTCTCGCTCGCATCCGGTTCGATGTGCCAAGTGCGAGTGAAACGTACTAGTGACAAGATCTGGATTAATATTAAATATTTTTAGCCTCTCGGCGCCCATAAATTTCTAGCGCCCGTGTGCGCCGAACAATTGGCGCACCCCTGATTATACCCTTTCACTGTTACTGTTTAATTTACCAAGTTATCTCATCTGATAAATGATTGGAGAAATTGTGTTTATTTCCTATAGAGAAAACCACGTTTTCGCCAAAACAGTCGTTTATATTTAATTGATAAAAAAATGGAGTTTTTCAATTCCGTGATACTAATTAGATTCTATAATGATTTAGTGTACACGACCTGTTGCTTGTTGAGAAACACTGCACGCGGCTTAGTCTACTTTTGATTGCATAACGTTATGCAACTCGTGCAACTCGACGGTGAACGTATCGATCTCATATAGCGCGATCTTTAATACCGCGATTTTTGTCCATTGCAACTATTTATGCATTAGATAACCGGGAATTTCGTATTGAAGTATGTTTTTATAGGATATTCTTAAAGTATTAAACAATAATACAATGAAAATTTGATCATATTGAGAACGATTAGGCTTAATTCTCTATGAAAGATGTGTATTTTTCTATGCACGAACATTTTGACCATTGTTTTAAAATGGTGCAACAATTTTTTGGACCCAAGGATCGCCCACCAGTCTCGCGTGTCGTTTTACACGAAAATAATAATGGGTGTAATTCAACGGTGATGCTGATTATGCCGCACGTTTCATGTTTTGGTATGCCAAACAAAAAGTGTGCATGTGTGTGTGCGCGGTGTACGCGTGTACGTGTATGCCGTTCACGTAACTCGCGAGCGGGTGTGCGTGCATGTAATGTAATATGTGTAATACCTGTGCGCCAGTGTCTCGCTTGCTTTTTTGTCTCGTCTTGATCGGAGTGACTCACCTTCGAGAGCGCAAGAACAACAGTGGTCGGCCGGTCTGTTCTCCAAAGCTGATCCTTCTTCGTCTCGCGGACGTCGCGGCCGTCGCAGTTCGCGAACTCGCGGGCGTTTTCCCAAAAGGGGACCTCGCGTCGGATTATGATTTCGCCCCCTACCGCCGAGTCTGTCGTTTGTCGCCGGCTCCGCGCTGGTGCCGCCCTGGTCTCCGGCTCTCGCTGCCGCCAGGCTGCATAAGTCGGCGGTCGGTTTTTTCGGGTCGCTGGAAACAGGTTTTATTTTATGATCGCGGGTTCATGTCGGCCAGTCACAGTTGTCTACCTCCCTGCTCGTTTCATTGTGCACCACACGGCCGCTGCTGCTGGACCATTTGTTCGACGACCGGAGCACCGTTGCTCCAGAGCACCCCGCACAACTCGCCCGAGCTGGACGCCATAGCCCCCAAGGTGACTTGCCCAATTTCTCTCCGTTCTCTCTCCGCCGGACGTGTTCGGCAATCGCGCAATTCATTTTCGCGTACGCTATTTATTCGATTAGGACCCAATATCGAAATAAAAAAAAAATGAAAATCGCGCGCCGTCGATAAAACAGTAATCCACTATACCGACATCAGCTGCCATTTTTAAATTTTGACATAATTTTTCTTTTTACTCTTACAGTTCAACCAAAATGCAAGAAATCGTTTTACAAGGAGCAAAGAACGCCTCTACAAGAAATTGTCTGAATAATTCGTCGGGCAGCTGGGCGCAGAGTGCTGGAGGGGAGTCGATCAGATTCGCCCCCGAGCCGGTGCTTTCCGGCCGAGGGCCCCCGACATCCACGCAGGGACCCGGTCCCACCGACCTTCAATTCAGCTGATTCCGTCGACAATCACAATAAAATAAAAGCAATCGCAACAGAGTGGAGACAATAATTTTTGATATCTCGTTTATATTATAATAATAAATATCGTTTTTTTATCCTTATACAAGATAAAAGTAATGCGTCGATTGCTATATTTTATATAATCGCACGCGTATAGCTCGGAGTCTTCATTGTGTTTCATGAATGTGTCAAATTTTTTAATATATACGTATAGTTTATATTTCGATCGTTTACGTGTTCGACAATCCAATTTATGGCCTTTGAAGAAAATTTGTGCAATTGCAAGAATGTGAAGTGTTATCATCGGTGTTGTATTTTCTTACATATAAATAAAATGTGAGTCAATTAATTGTATATAATATAGTTGGGGTAACAGAGACTGTATTTGTATCAGTGACAATCGGATTGTGCATAAATTTGTATAGCCGACTCGGTTTACAATTAATATATAAGTGATAAAAATATTTTCATATTACTATTTATATTTAGAACGTATAAGCTGAGAAAATTTTGCGTCGCAAGTGTTCAAAAGTGCATCTTATAAGATATTAGGGGGCATACATAATACGTAATGTCAGTATTTGCAAATTTTATATAAATAATATATTCTATATTCGTGCCAATAATAAAAAAGTTTATCCAAAATCGTATAAAGACTTGTGATATGATTGAGAAGTTTATACGTTGAGTGTTTTGCGAGAATGACAAGTACAACTAGTAGTTCTCTGCCGGAAGCAGTTATCAAAAGTGAAGCTGCAAATCAAAGCGTCGGAGCGAGCCCAGGATTTAACGCAGGAAGGAATGTTTCTGTCACTCCTATCAACATGACAGACACACAGTTTAACAATGGTGAGATTAATTTATAAGCAGTATAAAATATCCATATTAATTATAAAAAAATGTATAAACAGATAAGAACATGTAAATTTTTCAATGTTATGAAAAAATAATAATTTGTATGTAAACATTGATACAAATTAAGATAAATTCGCTGTGGTTCTTTATGCGCAATTTTTAACATAAATAATTTTCAATTAAACGATTAAAAGGTTATCACTTGTAGGTGTTATTGAATTTCAGCTTTCTTTTCTAATTAAATTATTCATAGAATTTTTATTGATTAAAATTACATTCATTTATTATGCTACTCATACGTAAAATAATCAATCACTGATATTTGTTGTCACTGATAAAATATATTCCGGTTATAAATAATCACATAAAAATTGTCCAAAAAAAATATTAATTTATATGTGTGTGGACTGATTCATTAGAGTAGTAAATTCTTACGAGATTATCATACTTCTTACTGAATGGTCCATGATAAGGACTGGCTATATAAGTAATTTGTGCAGCGATAACTCTGCTTCACTATGATGATTAATCTGATAAATATGTATTTATTTATGTTTGTAATAGCAACTCTGTGATTTATTTCATTCTGCATCGATGAATTATTTTTGTTAATATACTTATTGTAAAATATAGTTGTATTAATAAATTTATTTATATTTTTCAGGTCAATTTTCATATAGTTCTAATGGAATTCGCATCAGCGTACCACCTGATGAACAACAACGCATGATTGCCATCGACGATGAGGATTCAAACGATGCCGAAGTATCCAAAATTGATTTTTCCCAACACCATTATCAAGTAATTATCTATAAATACGATTAGATTAATTTTGAAAATTTAAAACTGATGTCTTATATTAAAAATATTTTTATTTTAGGTTAATATGCGAACGAAGAAAAGACCCTCTTCTAGTACATTATCGTCGACTGGTGACGCACAGACTGGGCAAGATAGTAATGTAGCATGCAACGAAAGAGATCGCGAACGTCCCATGTCGTGGGAAGGTGAGCTTTCCGATTCTGAAATGCTCGTCGAATCGAATTCCAACGATTACACCAGACGTTCTACATCCCAATAACAAAACTCCTTATTCAGATATGGAATTTCGATTGGGAAATCCAAAAGAGGTGAGATTTATATCGTTTTTATAATTTGATCTTTTTTTTTTATGTCGTATTTTAAAATAATGCAATTTTTATTTAGGAGTAGCTTAGTTTTGCATTAAAATCTGAACCAGTGGAACGAGAGGGCGTTTTTGCAGCTGCTAGTAGACACAATTCGGCATCTTTTCAGAGTTTAAACGATCACGATGCATTGAATTTGAAATTTGGAAATTCTCATCATTCTTTGTTACAACATCAACGCAGTCATAGTATGAACAGGGTAAACGATTTGTTCCTATTTGTTTATATTCATATTTATACATATTTATAATTTCTTAATCGTTTTAGGTATCAATATTGTCCAACGACAATAATTTAGATATTAAAAATTCCTTGTTATCACAACAAAAATCGGCAATGCGATTTGCAGGCAGGTGGTGTAGTCAAAAAATTAAAAATATTCCCGTCAACATTATTCCTACGACATTAAGTAATAAAATGGCATCTGAAGCACAGGCGTACGCAGCCAAACGTGAAATGATGCAGCAGACTACAATACCCGGTATATATTCTCCTCTTTTAGCATACACATTTAAAATGCATTTGTCATCCTCTTCCGATTCATAAAAAATTGGCGCATTGTATAAAAGAAACAATCGCCCACATGGAACCGATATTTCGAAGAGGATGGAGGAATTACTTTTTTTTATTATTGTTAATACTTTATAAATTAGCATTAATTTAAAAACATAAAACGTGAACCTAGCTTTAACGCAAATTCTCGCTTATTCAATTCAAATCAATAATTAATCGAGTGGCAAAAAATTCTTCACTTTAGAATAACGCTAAGAATATTGTAAATATCTGATAGCGAAGTAGTTATTTGAAACAATTTTAATCTTTGCATTTGGAATGCATCGATTCCTAAAACTTGTGGTGCATTCCAATGCCAAATAACGCGGACCTCAAAAAAGGACTCCATTCAGAAATATGCGTTTCATCATGGAGAGCATTTATTGTTTTATTTGCTCAAATCAAAATAATATACTTTGACACGGTACTATCTTATTTTTATGGGATTGATAAAATAGGTGTTTAAAATATATAATTATTGTCATTTTAGAGGTCGCAAGAGGTGTTATAAATCCTCATGTTATTGTAAATATTGGATGCTACACGACATTTTTTTGTTGTGATACTCCTTTAATCGATATTATCAATCTTTCACCAAGATTATAAATTCTTTTTCAAACAGCAAACTTTTATGTTATATTTAATAATTCAAATTTTAACCCCCACTCTTATTTTCTACATTGAATCATGGCTCTCCTGTCAATTCCGAACATATTAAATTTAAATTTAGATATACCGCATAAAGATCAGCCTATTCTGAAGAGTTTATCAGTGAAATTTGTTTAAGTTTTGGCTATTTAATAGTAGCTTTTCTCTTCTGACAACTCAAAAAAAAATTATTTTAATTATTTATCGCAAAAATCATTGTTAACTAATCTGTTACGACGGCTCAAAAACAACCGTTTCGTCCGAAGGGGGTCTCTCAGGGACCCCAAGCATTTCAAGTCAAGATATTGATGATTTTTTCATCGGTTTTTTTATAAATGAATTATTCTAAGAATAAAAATAGTTGATATGATATAAAATATTCATGATATGCTTCATAATTTGGTCGATATTTTGAATTTTTTTACTAATCAATAAGAAAATGCTCTCGACAATGTCTCGCCGCAGACTGAGCTCTCGCAGTACCGGATGTGAGTGAGAAAAAACATTTTGTTCGCGGCAACGGCAGTGAATATTGTTATTTTTAGGGCAGTGTCCGATGGGGGGTCGTTTGTTGGCGGCACAATCTTTTGCTCCAATTTTCTCAACTTTCACGATAGTTTTTTAAAATATTCAAATAAATTAGGGTGTGTGCTTAATCAATCTCGTGTATAATATAACATATTAATTAATATTTTTAATTTTTAGAAATTAAACCAGAGCTGCCGTGCTTAGTAGATAAATTACTCGGCGGATATTCTTTGCATAGCACTCCGAGTAATTCGCCATTATTAAACAGGCATCATAAAATTATATCAAATCCGAGCACCGATTCAGCCATACATTCCGTTTATACGCACAGGTTCGTTATTTTTTATAATACTTATTTTGTGTTTTGCATATTTAACATAGTCAATTAATTGGTAGCCTTTATAGTAGTCCGTCGGCGAGTCCTGGGGCAACGCGTCACGCCCAGTACACTCCATCCCTATCCCGCAATAACAGTGACGCATCTCATTCTTCGTGTTATTCATACAGTTCAGAATTTAGTCCAACTCATTCGCCTATACAGGTAAGTTTTTATTATATATTTACGTTTATCGTTGAGCTGTATTATTAAAAATAAAAACGTTATTAATTTTTTTAGGGTCGTCATCCTATACCTGCTCATGCAGCTATGCTATTTAGATCTGAACACGGTGCATTTGCCAGACAAACGTCTGGTATATCCTCGACTGGTGCTATTGAAGGTTGCACTGAAGGTGCGGGCAGCCCGGATCCCGAAGGATCCGAGGATAGGGTTCATCATCATCAAGGAGTTAGTCGGCAGCAATTAATAAACAGGTATTCATTCAAATTGCATTTGAAAATATAACGACGATGAGTATAATTAATATAAATCAATTTTATTTTGCAGTCCTTGTCCGATATGCGGCGATAAGATATCCGGATTTCATTATGGAATATTTTCTTGTGAATCGTGTAAAGGGTTTTTCAAACGCACTGTTCAAAATAGGAAAAACTATGTATGTTTACGGGGAGCGAATTGTCCCGTGACCGTAGCAACGCGAAAAAAGTGCCCGGCTTGCCGTTTCGACAAATGTCTTCACTGCGGAATGAAACTCGAAGGTATTTGTTTAATATATCTTATTTTATTAATAAATTGGCGGTTCGTATTATATATTAGGAGGACCAGAAAGTAATCAAATTTTTTTGCTGGCAAAAAACATTCATTTATTAAAAAAAACATAAATACTAATTTTGGCCAACATAAAGGCGGTTGTTCGATTCTCTTTTTAAAAAAGTCCTAAACTTTTCTAAAAGCGTTATCACTTCCCCAACATTTTTAAATGTTTTAACCTCTTAATGTATGCTTCAACGGTCGGTGGTAATCCGATGGAGCGAGATCCGGTGAATAGGGTGAATCAGTTAAAAGTTCCAATCCAAGCTACACACAAACGAGGACTGGCTCTTCATCGATGTTAGTGTTAGCGAGGGGTCGGAACCGTAAAAACGGATCGGCTTCATACCGAGATAAAAAAGACGCACGGTCGGTACACCGTTGATCGAGTGCCGTCTCCATCATTCATGAGGAATCCAAATTCCTTGCCTATACAATTTTCCTACGTGACGGAAATGATCCTGAAGTGTAGACCATGGACAGCCAAGGTTCAATGATAAATCTTCAATTGTTTGAACAGGATTTGAATCCACCATCGCCTTCAGGCATCATCTAATTTTTGGGCTCGCCGTTTTCGTGCGAATCTTTCAGTTCCTATTTCCATTTTTAAACTTTTTAAACCACCGATGACACCTGTTTAGTTTCAGAATATCCTCGTAAGTATCGGTAATTTTTTTCAATGCTTCGTTTGGTTTCATTCCTCGATCGAGAAAAAATAGCATACAATGACATAAGTGTGCTTCTCCTATTGTTGGCCTTGACATCTTTCCCCTTTGATAGAAAAATAAAATTTATAACCATAGCTTTAACGTAATAAAAAAACTTACATATTTGCGGGTCTCTACACAAACTTACTATGAATGAGCTCATCGAATATTACTTTTCGGTCCCCCTAATATATATGTAATATTTTTCAGCAATAAGAGAAGATCGAACTCGAGGTGGTCGATCAACATATCAATGTTCATACACGTTGAGTGGCGCAGCGTCGACGAGCTCTCTTTTAGGCACCGGTCTGCAAACTGGTCCTTTGCGACATGCAACTAGTCTAACATCTGTATGTGAAGAATCAGTAATTTATTATTCGTAGTGACGGTAATTCATAAAAATAATAAAATTTTTAGGTCAACGGTCCATCATCACATTTATCCTATCATTCGCATCACGATTTACATTCAGCGTCGCTCGGCAATTCAGTACAGGGCCCATTAAATCGATTGACACAATCTGGAATCAAAATGGAACCCGGAGGCCACAATCTCCAAGCGGAAAACATGGGCGTTCCCGCTCTATTACAAGTAAAATATTGTTTTTGATATTTTTTATATTAAAATTGATGAAAAATGTATATTATCTTATGTTGATATTACAGGAAATAATGGACGTGGAACACTTATGGCAATACAATGAATCGGAATTGAACAGATTAAATAGAGGACAGCCTCCAGCCGGAGGATCTTCGACGAACACTGCCAGTCCTACGGCAAATCCATTTTTGCGCGCAGCCGGCGTTCCCGCGGACACGCCTCCGGATTTTCTTGCCAATCTTTGTAATATAGCCGATCATAGATTGTATAAAATTGTTAAATGGTGCAAGAGTTTGCCGCTTTTCAAAAATATATCAGTGAGTTGATTACTAGGCCGTGTTATTTTACAGTTATTCGTTGATAGATTTTTAATACTAATTTTTTTTTGCAGATCGATGATCAAATTTGTTTGTTAATAAACAGTTGGTGCGAACTTTTAGTGTTGTCGTGTTGTTATCGCGGTGTTAGCACTCCCGGCGAAGTTAGGGTTGGAGGCGGAAGCCGCGGCATTACACTGCAACAGAGCAGCAAGTAAATAACAATTTTAACCCTCAATTTACATATTATTTATTATTGTACGTTTCGATAATGTTTTATTGAATGATTTCAGAATGGGACTTACTCCGTGCATAGAAAGAATGTTGCATTTTACTGATCATTTGCGTAGACTGAGAGTAGATAGATATGAATATGTTGCCATGAAAGTTATAGTGTTATTGAATTCAGGTATTCGTCATATTATTTTATTTTACGCTCGTTGTTGTTCGTTGGCTTAATTGGAATCATATCTTAGATACGTCGGAATTGAAGGAACCTGAAAAGGTACGAGCGTCGCAAGAAAAGGCATTGCAAGCATTGCAGGCGTATACGTTAGCTCATTATCCGGACACTCCGGCGAAATTCGGTGAACTCTTATTAAGAATACCCGAATTACAAAAGACTTGTCAGGTAAATAAAATGTTTATTTTCAAACGTGGCTTCGAATCGTTATATTTTCTATCCGGCTTAATTAAAACGGTTTTTCTGGTTTTTGTTCAGCTCCGATTGATTATTTTCTTTAATAAATTTATCAAGGTTTTGGACCGGAAGTGAATCGAAAACCAAAAACTGCTTAATTACATTTTTTATGTTTGAACGAAACCCCGGAGCTGAACTAAAAAGGAATAACGGTTCAAATCAGTTTATTATACATTTTTTAGGAAAACAATTTTTAATATTTTTATAACTAAGCCGGAATGAAACCTTAACAGGAATATAAATGTTTGAAGCCTTGGTTTATACGAGCTTTCTTGTAAATTAATTTGCTTCTATTTTTTTCGTAGGTCGGAAAAGAAATGTTGAATCCTTCGAATAAAACCAAAGATGGCGAAACATCAAGCTTTAATCTGTTGATGGAATTGTTACGTGGAGATCATTGACAGAGACTTATACATATGAAATAATTTGCTATCCTGAATCTTGCCAAATTTTGGTTAACAAAGATATTACTGATCGTTTTGAACATATTCTGCGTATATGAACATACATATATTGCAAGTCCAATGCACAATTGCCATATAATTTTTATTATATAAAAATATTTGGAACGTTTACTCCTCCGAAGTCTTATAATTATTTACGCGTTTATAACGTGTATCGTTAAAATTATGGCGACGTAGTTTAAAACATCTCCCGGACACATTACACACCTATTATTTATTTCAAAGGCAGCACGGTATATATATATTTTATGGAGATATTATTTATTTTAATTTATTAAGCGCTTTTCTTACTTTTCGGATACGATAATTATATTTTAATGCACAATTACATTTTATTTTTAATTCTTTTCGTCTCCGCTATGACAATTATATTAGGAGAGATGGAAACGAATTTTATTTTGCAGATACAATGTATTATTTTCTTTTTGTTACGCAAAAATGAAATTAATGAACGTGTCACGTTTGACCAATCATCAATCAGAGTATTAAATACGTACATTTATTGTTATGAGATATGAATTTATTTATTTTTATTAATTTCCAGTGAAAATCAATAGTTTTTATTTTTTTGCTGCTAATATTAACCGTTTCCGAGTCAGCTTATTCCGATATGGCCTGAAAACTCGATAATAATGCGTGTATCGAGCTTTAAACATGATATATATTCAATTTATCTAACGAAATTTTCAATATTAATGCATAATATTAGTATTTTTATGAGTATTAACACAATTGACGAGGAAATGGCCAAATATGTGTCGACAAATCAATGATTAATTGCATTTTTCTGTTTAGAAATTGTGCACATTTACGAAAATTATATGTATTATATAATAGCTGTTAGGATCAAATCCTTTTTTATATAAAAAAAAAAAAATTTTCAACAAGCTGGCTTGTATATGTCGCAATATATATCTGTACGATTGTTTTATGTAGCGTTAAATTAGCACTTAAGGAATGTATATATTTTTAATATATAATGGTTTTTTCCATTGTTATGGCGCCCCATTCCATTGCGTCTTAAAACGAAGACTGCCACCTATTTGTAGTTTATTAAACACATTGCGGTTTGAATAGATTTGTAGAAATCTTTAAAATATAATTTACTTTACTCTAGAGTATTTACATTTATACGATCGATTGTCGATAAGGGATTTAAATTTAATTTTCATTTATAAACTATGTATAGGCTTTTTTATATAAGATATATTTTTTAATTGGATTTTTCTGTACGTATGCGTAATTATTCGGTTGTATAAGCGAGAGCGTGAATCGCGACGATGTAACCGTAGCGATCAAGTTTTGTTATGTTGTATCGAAGAGAAATTTGCACTACATGTAGCCATAAATGTAGCCATACTAATTCATCATTTTTGTGTATCGTGTCGCGTACTACGATTCATTCTCATAGACATATATAATACAATGACCCCGCCTGAAATGAAATACGTATTTAAATTATAGTGTGCCTTTGTGTCATGTCGGAACGATTACGTAGAAAACTCGACGCGTCGATCTAATCGATTTGCCGATTTATTTTTTTAATAGATTCACTGAAGTGCTTATCTGACATTGACCGATGGGCGCCAGTATATATGTCGGATTGAAATTTATTAATATTCATTTGTTTAGCCATTTTTCATTTGTTTAATTCGAACGTAATTTTTTTTAGAGTTTCAGAATGTATTATTATATTTTATGATGACAATCGAAACATACGGATGAAAATTATATGTATTATTCTTATATGAATGTTTAAATGAACCAAAATACCAAATCATTTTGTGCAATTGTATGAACGCCCTAAATATTTTGAGGTTATGTGTACATTTTTCATATATATTGCATTTTTTTTGGAACCCATTGTGAAATTTATATAAACTATGAACCAATCGACCATATTCAATCGTGAAATGAATCGTCTCCTCGTGTGACATATTGTTAATTATTTTATGCGGTGGCTGTATTCACGTGTCTATAGTAATGATATTTTCAGCGTCGGAAAATCTGTTGAAACTATCAGTCCAGTGCCTTTGTAATATTTCAGAGACTTGAGAAAAGAAGTTGTATATAAAATTTTATTTTTTAGTTTTATTTTTATAGTGATGCATATATTTCAAACGTAATATATGTCTAGTGATTCCGGCCATGATAATTATTTTTATTAGTCGTTTATGTTAAAATTATTATTTATACGTATTTTTTTTTACTCGTGTAATACGCCTTCGGATGAACATTGCATAGCGCGGATAATCTATAAATTATTTATGATAACGTTATCAATCAACGTTAAAAGACTATGATATATATATATATATATAAACTATGCAGTATTTCATTATGATTTATTTTTATTTGTACAAAAAATAGATACATATCTTATTTTATGAATTCATTATATTATCCGTATTTATTGATATATAAAAAAAATAAATAAAAAGTTTACGCCATGCTATTGAAATTCTTGCGAGAATACCAGTGTATTTTTTTTTATATAATATTTTATTTTATTTGCAGCGTTTGTGTGATTTTTGCTTCATATAAAACGAACCGTTGGTAAAATACGGTTTGTTGTCATCAGCTGGTTGTGGATCAGTTTATATCTGTAGTTATGTCGTCGGTAGATTTTATTTTACATTCCACGCGTCTACGACTCTGCCCTAGAGTGCTCAGATTGCATTTTAATTAAAGTCTCTAAGTAATTATTAATGAATTTAAATATTGTACTTATCGATTTATTCATTTATATATATATATATATATAGCCAAAAGCAATATCACCTCGGATGAACGGTGTTATTTTATCAGAGTAAAACTACACGTTATTATTCTAAACAAGTGATTTTTTTGTTATTTTCAGAAGTTTATTTATTTTTTAAGATTACGAAGTGTTTGTAAATTTTAATTATCGACAGATTACTTAATTTTGTTTTTCTTTTTTTGTCTACGCCTTTATATTTTTATATAATAGTATATGTACACATAAATAATATTGTAATAAATATATGCGTGTATGTATTACGGATGTAATAACAATAATATACATATACGAGATACATTCTGAATATAAATAATAATTCGATTAGATTTTATATATTATATAATATTATATTTCTAGAGATTTTTATACGATGAAACATTTTATATCTGAAGAAGTGATTTGATACAAAAAGATGAATAAAATATTGTATGAATTTTATTTTTTAATCGCACGGCTACCTCAGTGTTTCCCGTCAAATCTCCCACCAACCTTGAAATTCGTACGCACTACGCGGAAAGTGTTCGTCTCTATTGTTTAACCAGGAGCGTTCAAAATCGTTGTCGCTTCTATTAACGGCGTCGTCTGATTGAATATCGTTGGAGAAATTGTCGCCGGATTTGTCGCATTGATACATACGGTTGAGTTTCAGGATGTCTTTGTCACTTATCCCCTGACGTTGACCAATCTTAACAAAATCGTTCTGAAATGATAATATTCGTTTAATCAGCGAACGATATGAATTGAATAATCGATTCGAATATACTCACGGTCTTTGGTACAATGGTCTTTTCTCCATTTTTGGAGAATGCAAATTCACTATAATGCAACACGCTATCATAATCATATGGTACACCAAAATCAGTTGTCACAAATGAATTGTATTTCTTAAAATTATTCTCTCGTCCTGTTTTATACATAAAAAATAATATTACAAGTGCACAAGATTGGATAAAAAATATGCAGAATTTTTGAATTTCGTAGGTGAGTAAATCCATTTGTCACAATTTTTTCTGTTGATACATTCGTTTCAGACGTAGTTTGACATTGGTTTCGAGTGGCTGTCGAAAAGGATTCACATAGGATTTTTTACTTGAAAACTTGGAACAAAGAATTTGCACTAAATTTTGTTTTAAGAATGAATTGCTTAGGGTGGTGAGCCTTCTATTAATAAAACAAGTCCTCAACACTCCGACACATCAACTCTATGGTCAACTGGACAACTCAATTCTCCGCGAATGCTAGCGACAAGTTTTATGTAACGGTTATTTAGATAGGATATCACCATCATAGAAGCAACGGGCCTATTGTAGAGCCCTGGCCTCATCCATCACTATTTCCCATTTTTTCCGGTCTGCCGCCACGTTGCCTCATCTTCTGGTAAGTTTCAATGATCCAACCACTTCAGTCTTGGTCTTCTTTTCCTCTGGGGACAGGAAGTCGTGTTAATCATAAGCCATTTTGGCAGCTGACTGTCCTGTGTTCTTGACACATGACTGGCCTAGCGGAGTCTGGCCGCTCTGACGACAGCTGTGACCGGTATATCCTTGTATAGTGGGTACAGCTCCTCATTGCTTCAAATACACCATTCCTCGTCGTCAAATATGGCTCCAAATATTCATCTCAAAATTCTCCTCTACAGGATATCCAGTTGTCACTTGTCTTGTTATGTCAAAGCTCACCATTCAGACCCGTATGTTAGGACGAGCCTAATTCCAAACTGATTTCATTAATTTTTGTAATAAGTAAGCCGAGATATGTGAATTCCTGGAAGGCCTCAAATCTGTATTACCCCTTTGAGTCCTATGTTAAACAACAAACAAGCTAGAGGGCAAACCGCAGTGTCTCAAATTTGTCAGATAACAGAGATTGAACACGTATATTGCATCTGACCTTCGACATTGCAAACCTTACCAAATCACAGGAAATACCATTGTTTTTTTTCTACTTGTCCTAATTATTGTCTTGGTAAATTTTTAAATTTAGTTGCCTTGAGTTCCCATATATATTTGTCTAATATTTTAATTTGCCAAGTTGAGGCCCTTAACATTGAGAGGCCTGGGACAGCAGCCTCCTCTGATAAGTCCCGTCTAGAATCCATAAGTTTCGTTTGTAAATTCGAGTTTTATCTACATTTTTGCATATGCAAATTTATTCGTACATTGGAAATGATTATGTAATTTTTTTCTAGCGGTTAAAGGGTTAACAATCGATGATAGCGTTGAAAAAATAAAGAAAATAAATATGCAGAGTTGCTGAATCACCATTAGAGAGAATGCTGATGATGTTAGCATACCATTTGGCTGATTTTTGAATTACGACCAACCGCAGTGTCGAATGAAGATTGCGACTATCCAAAACTGCTCAAACGGATAATAACTGATGATGAAACATAAGTGCAAGTTAAGCAATTAAAGGACCTGCTCACATTTTGCTTCTTGTTTGTAATTTTTTGACCCTAACAAGACTGTTATGATGCTTCAACGCCTCCGTATTCGATGGATAAAGCTCCCCATGTCTTTTTCCTATTCCCAAGGATTATAAAAAACATAAAACAACTGCTTTTTGATAACATTGAGAAGATAAAGACAGAATTGCTAAAGGTGCTAAACACGTTACTAAATTTGTGTTCCAAAAATGGTTCGAATATTGGAAAACGTGCTTGCACAATTATATTATTATTATTAAGATTTTTTTATCAAACATATATTATTTATTACGAACCATCTAAAATATTTTTCCAGATGATATTGACAAAATCGTCTCGCTTCGTATGACTCTGCATATGGAAGAAACCGAGCGAATGAAGAAGCTCGTGCACAATCGTCCCGTGACGCATACATCCCAATCCCAACGGATGAGGTGTCAGATTAACAATCTGTTTACCTCTACCTTGGTAGCCGACCTGTGAGAAACATCCTCTGCGATTTCCCTATAATAAATAATCATATTGCAACGAAATAATAAACAATATATAGCAACGATTCATCTACCTGTATTTCTATGTAATCCTGATCATCTGAATCTTTTTCTTTAAACTTAATACATGACAATCGTTCCATTTCCTCCATCGCATCTTTGATAGCCGACACTTGTGGCTGTGCTGAAATCATATTATTACGACGTACAATATGCGTATTAAATTGAATTAATTTATTTAAAACTTACAGAAATCGTTTGCGATTGTGTAAACGAGAGTCTTATCCGGCCATCTCTTTGATACGTCGTTCAAACCGTTCCTCGCTAAGCCGGGCTGCGATACTTCTTCGAGTAGGGCCCGACGTTGATTATCGGATAGAATAATATCGCCTTCGAATTTACCGCTTTGCTCCCATTGATTTTGTTTGTCATCCAATATTTCGTCAAAATCTACGCATTGTTTGTAAGTGTCGTATAACATTTTATATATTATCAATTTATCATTATTGTTTTACCTCCTTCGGGTTCGGCGTCTAATGTAGACTTTAAAAAGTTGTCGAACTGGGCGAGATCGGAGTTCCATTTGATGGGTCTCGTAACCGCTGCCGTCGTGTATATTATCACAGTAAATATAATATAAATCAACATTATTATGAATTTAATATTTAAAAATTGTCTCTTGTTCACTTACTGTTTTGATTAAAGATCAAAAGTGTAATTAGCCGTCGTTGTGCAATTATATGAGTTATTGAAATGCGAAAGTGGATGAACAAATAGGCGAATTAGATACTTGGTTCTTAATTAGTTATGGTTGGATTCATTTAGACCGTGTTGCCAAAGAGGGAATCATTGAGTTGTGTCAATATCACAACTAGTTGATGTAAATTTTGCCAACGAGCATTTTTTACGTCACTTTTTATTAATAGAGAAAATTGACCTTGAGCTTTTTATCACATTTTTTCTAATTTAATAAAATACGATTATGTATTAATTATGCGGTTTCTCGAATATAAGCCTTAGTTATAAATGAAAATCTCAAAAAATAGTGTGTCGAATTAATAATTTCGATTCGGTACACTTTCAATCACGCATGTCAAAACAATCTTACTCTCCAGTTTAAATTTTTATAGAAATAATCTATCTCAAATAAACAAGAATCAAGTGATTCGTCCGATGAAAAGGTAGATGATGTAAAGGATATTTTCAATGAAAAATAAACCCCAAGCATTTCAAATCAAGATATTGATAAATTCTTCATCAGTATCTCAACACTTGGATTATTCTAAAAATAAAAATAGTTATTCATGATATGCTTCATAATTTGGATTTTTCTACTTATTAATATGACGCGTAAATGACACGCACACTCGGTGATGTCCGGCCGCAGACTGAGGACACGTCGCCGACTACTAACCGAGACCGACTTGCGGCACATGTCACTAGTACATTTCACTCCCAATTCATACCGAATGCGAGCGAGAAAAAACATCATGCCCGTAGCAACAGAAGCGAATATTGTTTTTATTTGTTTAGCAATTGCGGACAATAAAGTCAATAAATCTTTTTAAACAAATATAAATAGTTTGTAATATGTAGGATTATTCATATTAAAAGAATTATTCGAGAAAAATAAAAAAATAGGAGTTCTAATAGACTCCATCGGCACGACTAGGTCAATGACAAATTTGGAAATGCTTATTTGCCATTAATTGAAACAAATAAAAACAACAATATTCTCTTCGGTAGCCACGGGCGCGGTGTTTTTTCTCGCCCGCATCCGTAACGATATGCCAAGTGCCTAGTGAAACATATACCCGTGACACGTACTAAGAGATTTTGGCGGTCGGTCTATCGGTAGCGTGTCCTCAGTGTGGGCGTCTTATTGATAAGTTAAAAAATCCAAAATATCGACCAAAATATTAATCCTATCATGAATAACATCATAAAAAAGTCAAGATATTTATGGAGATTTCATCAATATCTTGACTTGAAATGCTTGGGGTATATTTTCCCTTTTAAATAGACCCCCTTCGGACGACGCATTTGGTTTCGAGCCACTATGCCGGATCGGTTAAAAGGGCAGAACTTCTTTAGTATTTTTATTAATGAGTGTTTTATTTCTGTATTTTTTTATACCTGTTTAACTATTTTACATGCGGTCCGCACAACATTTTTAAATTTGTAGCTGGCCCGTTGTAAAAAAAGGTTGCTCACCCCTGAACTAGTACACAGAGACAATACTTCTGTCGTATTTTTGGTGCCACTTCCGTTTCCCAAATCTTTAACCGAAATTCGATTTAAACGAAAAAATATTTTGTTCCCCAGATAAGTGCAAAGTACAACAGAAATCGTAATGGTTTTTCAGGCAAGAATCTTGGAATCAATCAAGAAACCTTAGAAAAGGATTGTTGACTATTAGGCTAACAGTTCTTACTATTCACAGTTAGAAATAATATATCTGGGGAAAAAAATAAAGCATTCCAACATTGGTTGGATAACAGTGTTATACATTATCACTAGGAAGACTGATAACACTGAAAGACACTGAAGTCAAACAAGCTATTTAAGGACCATTTTCCGATGGAGGAAATGGAGAAAAATGAGCCTGAAAATTTACTGAAATAGATATATGGAGCAAATGTGCTCAATTAAAGTGAACCCTATTACTGGACTCATGAGATCGGGGCCAATAATTCTACAATAAATTCTGGGTTTGATGAGTTACGACGATGCATGAAAAAATTAGATGTTCTCACTTCTGGGTCCTTTTTTGGATACGGTCAAAGTATTATAGAACACATATCAAACATAAAGTGGTAGAACAAATAGCTTTTTATATTAAATTCGGTCAAAATAGAGGTAATAATTTATTAGGACAGACTCTAATTTTCTGAAAACACGGTGGTTTATCTTAAATTTATAACCATTCATGCTAAAATGAGCTATCCTAATCTATCCTATCCATATCCGATTATTATTAAATCAGCACAATGACAATTCAATCCTGGGGTCATGGTTGGCGTCCTGACACGTATTAGAATAACCTAGAAAATTGGCAAGGGAAAAATCGCAACCTTGGCTACAAAGTTGAGGCGTATTCGTCACTATTGGAACTTGGGAGATGGATGGAGCAAGCCTATGACCGTTGGAGATGGCGTAGTTTACTTCAGATGACAAAGACCCTCACCGGATTAGGGGCCAATATGTAAGTAAGTAAAATGTAATAAAAACAATATCGCAAACATCCATTTATATCGGAAAGATTAATACATCCGGGAGATAATGAGATTATGTATTAATATATTTTATTAAAGCACACGTCACATACACAATTTTAACTATACGAAACTGAACGAATCGACGAACTGACAAATTGAAAATAAACGTTATACATCAATCGGCGACATTTTATAGACATTTTGTTAGGAAATGTGTTTGTTCACAGATTAATTTATGCAATCCACGACCTATTTTCTGCCACAGCATGAACATTTAAAATATTTAAATTTTGATACACTATCCACAGAAAGAATGAACAAAACAAAAGAACAAATGAACGTTCATTTTTGTCGATGGTCGATTTAATTGATTTTTGACCAAATTAAAATAATATGGACTTACATTGTATGCGTAAAAATTATATAATCTGCGATCATTTTACACTGAAATGAAATCAAAATCGAATTGCGTGATTGAGAAAGTAAAAAGTAAAGGTACATGCATACTCTTTCTTCAAAAAATTGGAAAAAAAATCCGTAAATAATTTTATGTAATATTGCGTGGCTGTAATGGCATGCAATTCAATTTGCATAACTGTTGTATAATATGCAATCGAAGAAAAATATCGTTTTTATGGTGTTATTGTTTATTATTATAATATAATAATATTATAGAAACGAAGGAGTTGAAATTTTTCGTCTGATACACTTGACCGGATTTGTGTCTCCCATACTTTTCATTGACATTTTTTTTATTTAATTTATTTGACATTATTTTTTTATCGTCGACACTTTTATTCGTTATCATCGCGAAGACGCCTAAATTTAGCAGCTCAGATAATACGAAAGGTGTGACTTGAATTTTGCGAATGAATTTGCATATTGCATTTGAATGCACCGTTAAATTTTAATCGGTCATTGATTATACAACTATGTATTATAATACTATATAAAATAATAAATACACATATTCGATCTTGGAAATATCATAAAATACTGTTTCTCTCATTAAATTGCTTCTTTTGATGAATGAACTCTCAAGGAAGATGGACAACACTATTCAAGCTGAAAGATACTGAAGTTATTAAACGTCCAATACATTTAAGTTCTTTATTGAAGGTATACTTACTTTAGTCTCCATAGTTAGTTTCCATTATAGTATGTTTTTGATTAATAAAAAATATTCTAATTTTTAGCTTGTTATATTAGGGCGGACCCGAAAGAAATCGCGTATTTTATAACCTAATGTTCGAGTGCAATTCGTGTCCAGACACAGCTAAGAAAGGTTTAAGATGCACCTGAATCTGGACGACCTTCTAAATTTGATGATGACATATATTGAGAAATTATTGCCGAGACTCAAATCTACAAGGTCCTCTGTACAGTCACTTTTGCAACGCATCGGTAAAACAAATAGAATGAGAATTTGAACACTGCACGTACAATCCGACGATAACAAAAAAAACGCGGAGAAACACATGCAATTCTTTGTTGTCGAGACAAAGAATTCGACTTTTTTTACAATAAATTGTAACTGGAGATGAGAAATGTATGGTTTACAATAACATAAGTCAAAAAAGGTAATGGCTTTCTCCGAATCAAACGCCTATTCTGACCTCTAAGCCTGGTTTAACACTCCGAAAGTTACGTTTGAGAATTTGGTGGGATGTGAGAGGAATAATTCATTACAATTTATTAAAACCGGGTAAAAAAATTACGGCAGATATTTGCTGTCAATAATTGGAAGGATAAAAGAGAAAATAAAAATCAAACGTTCAATTGTGTTTAACAGAAAGGGAATAATTCTTCACCACGATAATGGATGCCCTCAAAAAGCATGAATGACCCAAGAAAAAATTCAGAGGTTAAACTGGGAGGTTCTGCCACACCCTTCATATTTCCCAGACCTTGCTTCTTTCGATTACTTTCTATTCAGGTCCATGGAGCACACTTTAGAAAAAAACTTTTTAGAAATATAATTGAAATCGAAAACCACATGAACGGATATTTCGATTTAAAAACGGAAAGTACTTTCACAATGAAAGAATTAAAGAGCTCCAAGGAAGATGTGGAAACAGTCTCTAATAATGATGGAAATTATGTTTTATAATATGTAAACGAAATATTAAAAAATGCGCGATTTCTTTCGGGTCTCCCTTATATATTAATATTTTTTCCAAAGTTAAAGTAGTACAATAAAATGGATAATACTCATAGTTAATCCAAGATAAAAAAATATATAAGACTAGAGATAAAGAAATATGTAGTGTTTTTTAATTTCGCAGGCTGTAATAAGTCCACTAAGTGTCACGATATTTTTATGTTGTGTCAGTACACTTGCCCCTGACGTATCCTGACATTGTTAACCATTTTGGTTACATACTTTCTTGTTAGCTGTCGAAAAAGATGTGCGTACTTTTTGGTTTGGTCAACCATTTTTTTACTTTTGGGAAAATATGGGAAATGTAGAAAAAGCTAGGCCTTCTTGTTCGTCGGATATGACACTATTACAACTATTTCCCTTTCTTGGAGTTAAAAAAACATGAAGACGTTTATCCAATAAACTTTAAAAAGAAATCAAAATCAAATAATACTTTGATTGTTTTATTTAGATATCTTTTCTCTTTTATCAGAATAATTTATTCATGATTTTCCAAATTATTAATTTATGGTTTGGAAGATGGAGATCATAAGAGTCTTTTTATTTTGTATATTTTGATGTTCTCTTTTAACAAAGAATTAAGAATTAAACTTAATTTTTTATTGATAATTTTATTATAAAAATAGATAAAAAATATAATTAAAAATTACATTTATTTGAATAACGAGTATAAATATAAAAAAATCTTATATTTTTACATATTTGAACACATCTAAAAAATAATTAACCACTTCATGAGCGTTGACACGAATACGCGTTAAGCAGAAGCGTTCCAATTTTCGCGCTCACGTGTATTCGTGTGAAGCCAGATGCACGCTTAAATAAATCACAGTTTTATTATTGCATCTTCTCGTCAATTATGAAAGGAT
>JAGXCT010035777.1:7087-41143 GCA_022495035.1 Philopotamus ludificatus | reverse complement strand
TTGACATATCAACAAATTTAATTATTACTGTACTGCTGATTGTCAAAAAAATTTTTCGTTCTTTGATACATTCGTCATTTTTTACTTGTGAAAAAAATAGAAAATATAAATGTATCTATAATGTTGCCTTAGGCTTTGTATTTTCCATACATAAACATCTGCGACGTATTCTATTTCCCGAAAAATATAAAAGAACGACGTTTTGCCAAACATTGAGAAAATATAGACAAAAGTAGCTAAAAACTCACCAAAAATTGAGCGAATGTGCTAAGAATATTTTAAAAGCACTGGCACAAATTTAAATAGAAAAGTGGACAAGACAATGTTGCGAATCTTTTTGATCAAACCTCTTATATTCTATGAAAAAACAGCGTAAAGATGACATGTGGCTCAGTCAATATCATAAATCCGTTACATTAAATAAAATACGTGGGACTCTCTCAGCAACGAGACACGAAATCAACTAGACATCAGCATCTTTATTGATGGGAATTACAGCGGATAGGCCTAGCCGATCCGAGGGTTACAGAATTACTTATTTATAAGTACAACATCGGCGAGGATGTTATTAACAATATAATTAGAAAGCAGCACACTAACAGAGTGCGCTGCTTTCTATCCCGGAAGGCTATCGCCTTCTTTCATGGCTAATGATCTTAAACTAATCCCAAAACTCCGGGGCATCTATATATAAATTCTGGAGGCAGTAACGATAGCAACGCTTCTCTTTGTCTTGATCCATGACAAGGGGCGCACTGTCCATATGGCATGTTTGTGTGGCGCACAGGCGCGAAGAGGAAAGAATTCGAAAATAATAAATAATAAAATGAATTACATTTCTTAAAATCGACATAAAATAATATATTAAATATATAATTAATTGCTCGTAGTTCGGTTTTTCAAGCACACCAAACGTACAAAGACAATAATTAAAGTTCTCCACACAGGCGCCGAATACACTAGGCCCGCCACTGTCCATGTCACGTCTCAATTAGGACACTAAATAGATAACGACCACTGCTTTTGTTGTATAAAGCAGGGCCGAATGATAAAGCATAATACAGCAAACCCTTTTGAAATACAAAATCCTTCATCATATTCGGGTTAATGTTTCTCATAAAAGGGATTATGATGTCACCCATGCACTTGTGGTGGTTATTCCACAGAGAATGCAAAAATTCTCCTAACGCACCCTGACAACATCTGGCGTCCCAGCTGTCTCCCTTCTTTTCTCGGCAGTTGCAAGGTGAACACGCTCCTGTATTCCGCTCTATCGGGAGATGGAGCCACATTGAGTACGAGCTCACATATACATCGCCATGGTGAACCTGCAGACTCTTCTCTCGTCAACATGGCCATTTATTGAGATCACCATTCGCAGGACAAGCTGGCCACATCATCGCTGACGTCAGGCTGCAGACTCCACGTCGACATCACCTGTGGCGTAGAGCCTAGCTAATCATATGGACACCTAGCCCCGGCCACACATCGTAATCATCTGAGGTAAGCTCCTCTGCAAATACTCTTGGCAGCGTACCGCCACTAGTGCCGTCACTGCCAGAGATCACCGAACAGAGGGTACCATATTACCGTGTATTGTTACATAACGTGTTACAAACGATAACACCGTCTCAATAAATGTATCAATGTCTTTTTCAGCTCTCCTCCGACGTTACAATATTAAACCGGGAATATATTTGGTGTAGTAAAAAGTCGTGTCGTATTTTTTCAATAAAATTTAAATTCATTTTTTTAAACATTTATTGATTTATTTTTATAAGTAAATAATTACCATTACATTATATAACCTTTCTCCATCTAATTTCCAAATCTAAAATACCTATCCTGACAAATTCTGCTGACTTGGAAATAAAAATGACCGATTTTCTTCACTTTCTGTTTGGAATTATTTATTTTAAAAAAAGTGTTTCATATACCGAAATAAATGGTAGTCTGAAGGGGGCTAAGTCTGGCGAGTACGCAGATGCAGTAAAGCCGTCAAAAACCCAAGTCATCCATTTTTTTCAGGGACAAATCTTCGAACATAGACGCGCATTATCACGGAGGAGGAAGATTTTCTCCCAAAATTCCTTCTTTCCGAATCTTTCCCGTTTTTTTCAGACACTTCTGAGTGATGGAGCACTTTCTGTCGGTTATTTTTGATAGTTCATTGATGGTTAAATTTGGGCTTTTTTCAATTTCAAATTTTATGGCGGCTTTATTTACTGAACAGGGTCATCCACTTCGAGGCTTATCTTTTAAGTAAAAATTTCCGGATATGAATTTTCTGTACCAGCGTTGACATTTTCTGACATCTAATACGTCTCCATAAATGCCGCAAATATTTCTTGTTGCGAAAGTTGCGCTTTTCTTGAGATATAACTGGACTTTTTTTGTATTGAACACCGACGGAAACTTGTCTCGAAAAGCACACGATAAAATAACACGTCTTGACTCGTCAAAGGACTAAAAACAAATGATTCTAAAACTACCCTTTAAAAATACGACATGACTTTTTACTACACCTAATATAATAGTTGATAATTAATATCAAAATAAATTATATTTTTTTTTCTACAAATCACACAGCATATTTAGTTGTAGAAACCAACTGAATTATAGATATATAGGTACAAATTATAATTATTAATTAGAAACCGAGATCAAATTGTCTTCCAATGTAATGGTTAACTTATTCTTTATGATTATTTCGAAGTTTCTGGTTCTTTAAAGAAGAATTTAACGTGGTAACTTTGATTAGTTATTTTATTTTTAGTGCACATAAATATGTTCCGCATTCACTATTGTGGTCGATATATTGAACCATATTTTCCAAAATTCTAGCTATTATGAGGACTTTGTTAACACTATTTAAGTAAATAAATCTGGCGATCTTGACCCACTGTTAACTGCATTTTTAATTTCAGGATTACAAACCATTTCCACTACATTGTTTCCGATTATTTCATCTTCCCCTAAATAATTCCTCAATATAATGGCTATTTAAATCTTAAATAAACATTTCATATGGAATGCTTACAATATGAACACTTTAAGTACCGCGTCTTTTGGTGCGAAATTGCTGCGGGGGCCGCTCGTTTTTGGCAAATTTTTGCAAGAAATTTTGAGCTTTATAATAATTTAACTTTTTAATCTATTAGTGTAAACACGTAAAATTTTCAGGTTATGTTCTACATAATCGAAGGTATAAACGTGTGATCTTCATTTTACAATTTTCAACCAGTGATTCTCAAACCAACGAAATAAATATTTTTTTTTGTACTTAAATATTACTTGTAATTTATATTTTATTTAAAATTTATTTACCATGTGTTGATAAATATTTTAAAGTTATATATATAAAGTTATTTGTTTACGAAAAGTGTTAGAAGAATGAAAAAAAACATTAAACCATAGATGAAACTTATTTTTCAAATTCAAACATAGGAATAATGAAAAAATATATTAAAAAAAAGCCTAGATATCTTCATGGAAGAGACAAAGCAACGCCGTCGGGTTGTTGAGTCGGTAACATTTTTTTTTAAATGATGTAGTAGGCCCATGCTCCTTAGCCAAAAGGCGTCAGCGGTTCATAACGGTTGGGGCAATTTTACGCCAAAAGGCGTTAGCGGTTCATAAAGTGTTAATATCCGTATTTTGTTCATCTCTTAGAGGATTATTATTCCCTCAAATAACTATTTCTGACTATAATGATTTCCATCGAGCATTCAATGCTGATTTTTTTTAAATTCATGCATATTGAAAGTTATCTTTATCAAACTTTGTCAAAATGTCTTGAATCGTATGTTTAATGTAATACCCTTTAAATGTTAAGGTGATCTCTGATCTAATCATTGAATGATCTAAAGAATAATTCATCGTAATAATTTACTATAAGTGTGTCGTCTTCAAAGACTTTTTTTTAGCCCTTTAATGTACAGGACTAAGTTCATACCCTTCAATAATTTTAGCTGAAGAACTCGGTTGATCAACGACAGTTCTATAATTCGATTACCAGATGCATTAGTACATAATAATATCGTCACTCAATACTTTGCTGTCTAAAGTCAATATGATTTTTTTTCAGATTTGTAAAAATAGATCCTGCTAGGTTTTTTCAATATAATCAAATTTCTTCATCATTCGGCATTATATACCTGGTCAAGTGTATATATAATTTTTCACCAATTATCTCCTTTTTGGTAAAAATTGCGTTGCTTCTTTCGCGTCACTAACCCCAAGTTTGCCCTTTATTTTGAAGAGAATGCCTTTTTTTAAACCCTTCCACCCATCATTTGCTTCCGCAAATATTGAGCTTTCCTTCAGATGTACTTAGGGTTTGTTCCCTAAGATGATAATATACCTTATAGCTTTTTGGATTATTGCATCGATTGCAATTATTAATTGTGTATAATCTTCTATCCAGATAATCAAAGCTTTTCCATAAATTTAATTATTAGGTGAATTTTTTTTTTTAATTATTTTATAAATAACCCTGTTTTGAAACGGCATTGAAAAACCTATATATAACCGAATAGATCATAAGTATATGTGATTACATAAAAAGGTTTTTTTTTCTATTGTGGAACTAAATACGCGAAGACCTATTCGGCAACTTCAATGACCGGATCACCTATTCTTTATTAATGGCATACGAAATGCTTCACTTTGCTAATATGATGCTATATTGATAGAGCCGACCATCGTATACATAAGACCACCGTAGTTAACTAACATTGGGCGTGGTCAATATTGTTCGGGCTTATCACCAGAATACACTGAACGTCGTTAGTCCGCATAGATGAAATATTAAAATTGTCTATAAATCCTCATCTAAATAGGTTAGGGACGCTATCCGACCATTAAGCCACCCGGAAAAAAAATATATAAAATAAAATAAAGGCAAAGCGTTGATTTGGCTAATGTAAATGGATTGCGCTAATAATTCGCACATCCAAATCAATTAGCGTATCGATTTCTTCCGACGGTTTTGCGCGCTCGGTTGCGGAAATCATTAAATATCATAAATAACGCAGCGATGAGATGTTGGCCTCAACCCGTCGGAGGTCGCCCATTCCCGCTCCAACATTTATTACCCTTCGATGCGGAAGGCTGTACTATCACCCTCACACCACCCTAATTTGTTATTTATTCTTCCAATGAATTAAAAGCGGAGAAATTCGGGAAAAAATACTTGTTAATTACTTTTACAGGAATATAAACGATGATAAATATAACGAAAACAATATAAAAAACGTACATCATATTATACAAATTGTTATATATTTTTGTTTCTAGCGAGATATTTTATTAATCTATTTTTATATATTTTACCATTAGACTACTATGTCCTTTATTTTTATTTAAAGATTTTTTGCTCTGCCTCCTTTGTATCTTGTGAATTGTTTAGTTTGTTTACAAAGGGGTTTTGTGAATAGTGTAGATACCACACTATAAATTTGACCGTGCATTCTAAAATATTAAGGATAAGAAAATGTGGGCACTACGGGGATGTTCAATAAATATTATTTTGCAAGACGAACGACGACACGCGTTACTCAACTAAAATTTATTATTATTACCGAATACAAAAATTGCTTTTCTCATATTTATTTTGTATTAAAATTTTATGATTGCTTAACTTTTATTATAGTTGAACGTAGCATCCCACGGCTCAGATAAACAAGTTGTTGTTAAGGCAGATCCGACCGGATGACTACACCTCAAATTTCTTATCAGTTGGCCAAACTCGACGGTTCAACTTTGCTAACTTGGCCCGCGATGCAAGTTGTGCGGTTTTGGACAGCTTTCCGAGTTTAATTTGAAAAATAGAATAGTACACAAAGAAAATAAACGACTTTTTGATTAATATTATCTTATACGAATGCTATACTCTTATTGATATAAATTCTTGTACAAAGGGGGTCTCTCATAAACCCTAAACATTTCAAGTCAAGATATTGATGATTTCATCAACAATATATTATATTAAAAAAATGAATTATTCTATGAATTAAAATAGTTATTTAGGATATGCTTCACAATTTGGTAGATATTTAGGATTTTTTAATGACACGATCACTCGGCGATGTATCGCCGTAGACTGAGCACTCGCCGCCTCTGAACTCTCGCAGGACGTGTCTCTCGTACGTTTTAGTCGAACTTGGCACATCGTCGAGAAAATCGAGCCAGAAAAAACATAAGCGAATATTGTTGTATTTTTTCGCAATTGCAGATAATAAAGGCAATGATTTTTTATAATATTTGTTTTTTAGACTTTTTTTAGACAAATACAAAAAAAATGATGGATCTAGGATTTATATTAAAACAGTGCGACAAAAATTTAAAACTTGGGTTTCCCAATAAAGCCCATCAGCACGGCTGGGTTAGGGAAATTAAAAGCAAATTCCAACAACTTAACAGATAAGGATCGCTTAAAACTTGATTTAAAATTATAAAAGTTTTCATTGATTTTTTTTTATTATTTACGATAGTTTATATATAAGTATTTATACTGACATACTAACCGATTGTACTTTAACACGAATTTGTGAAAAATCTAAATGTATTTTAAAAATTTGTAGTTTATGTAACACCGGTTAGTTTATACAAATTGTATAAAATAAAGCTAAATGTACAAAACAGTATAATGAATTTTTAATAAATTCCTCAAATATTCGCTTTACATCCTCTTTTTTGTTAAATACGCCTCGCTTCAGTAATTTTAAATTCAGATTTTATTAAAAAAAACACGGAATTTTCTTTTTTTTAGAATTTACTTCTTGTCTAACGTATTTATTTATTTTATGCTGCTATAAAATATACATATAATATGAATTTTAATATTTTCGTTAAATGAATTTACGGTTCTGACAAAAACTACAAAAAAATAATGAATAAGGCATATCTTTTATAACATATAACAAATTTAGTAGTAAGCTATTTTCAGCAATATATTTAAATTGAAAATATATTTTCATGTCACGTCACATCTTCATTGAACAAACGAATTTTTGCAATATCAATCTGGAACAATTAACATTCCTCAGTAGAAAATCATCTTTTCATCAGATGCATTTCATTCCAAGTTATTATAAAAATTATTTAACTATATACAGAAAAATTACCAAAACTGTTGTTCTACAATCTTTAGAATAACTCTTGAAATTTAATATAAATAATATTAAGCAAAATTTTAAACTAAAATTGTATCTATAAATAAAAATAAAATTAAAATGTTAATATAATTTATTTATTATAATTAATATCCTATTAATTATAATTTTTAATTAAATGGAAAGTTCATGAATAAATTATTGTTATATTATTAAATATTTTTTTATAATATAACAATCGACATAATAATCATTTACATTTTGCAAATCAAGTTTCTATTAAAATAATATGAAAAATAACTTTTTTTTATTTAAAACATCCATACAAAATGTATTTTATTTTTAGTTTACTATCATATGATCTAATGAGTTTTTTAATATCACTATTAAGAATAAAATATCGTCCTGTATAAAACAAACGTGATTTTTAATGCCATTTTGACATGCTATTTTGACATTTTTTAAACACATCCTGTGGAAAACGACATCCAAGGTTTTTTCTCTGTCATTCGCACCAAAAAAATATTTTTTGTACATAAGCATGTTATTCTTAAATAAAAATAGAATTTATACATTTGTCATATGTATGTTCCACGTGATCTAGATTCAATCTAGATTTACTATCCCCCATAGAACATTGAACTAAAACCATATGACCATAACGCCACTTTGGAAGTCTAGACTAACCCCACTATATATTCATACCCAGAGCATACCGCATAAAGCTGGAGTAATGCTGAAAAATATAACAAAATCAAAGGTCAAGTACCTCTTTTTAATAAAAAAATAACATAGGGTAATACATTGCCCTATATCTGCTTATCGAGCTTCCATAAAATGTAATTTACCGTGCTCGAAAATTCATAGATAATCTTGGATCGCTTAATTTATTATGGTCCGCTCTAAATCATTGTTATTATCGTCATAGATAATAGGTAAAAGGGTTTAGATTATAATATATTAATTCAAACCAATTTAATACGTAGATTTGCGATTTAAGGCGTACGACATATACAATTCAATATGTCGTTTTAGTGCTTTATCCAGTACTATATAAGAGAGCGCTGAAAATGATGCCATTCTTACAGGGACATTGCCGATTTCGCATTAAGATTATGCGGCCCTGTACCATCCTGCTTCCTAAACACCTTATGCGACCATCTTTTATATCTCTTTTGCAGCCGGATAAGAGTTTCGTGGCTCTTTAATTTTGGCGAGACTCCAAGCCGTATTAAAATTCTTTTTCCGTTTTAAATTATCGCGTGGAATAATCTGAAAAACAATTTTTCCGGTCCTTTCGGTTGTTGCCGGATTAAAATGGAGATATTCATTGTTGAGTGTATATCCCGCTGCAGAAAAATATATTACACGGTTATTTTTACGTTTTATTTTTTTTTATTTTGGTCGGACGTTATTATAAAATTTACGCGAACAAAACGTATCTTGTTTATATACTGTATATTCTCCTGACGTCAGATTAATTTCAGAGATAATCGTTTGAAATAACGCGACATAAATTAAAAATAAAAAAATGTTAACGAATACGGACGTTGATTTGCAAACATTCGCAACAACTCAAAAAATCATATTTTTTTATTATATACCG
Organism: Philopotamus ludificatus; assembly: GCA_022495035.1. Taxonomy (NCBI): domain Eukaryota; kingdom Metazoa; phylum Arthropoda; class Insecta; order Trichoptera; family Philopotamidae; genus Philopotamus; species Philopotamus ludificatus. Next base: position 32,422 of record JAGXCT010035777.1, on the reverse strand, counting down.
GATACTAGATAGAATAATTAGAAACTACTATCAACATTCAAATCATGTATAATGTAAATTTGTACAAAAACGATTTTGCATATTTTCAACGCGTGGAAAACTTTGTTAATTTTACTGAAAAAAATACAGCACAAAAACGTTTTCACGAAATTTTCATAATAATTTTATTATTAACACTCAACTCTATTTTTACGCAGTAGATACGTTCCACCAAAAATCGTTGAATAGACAATCGTGTCAAAAAGTGTAAAATTGCGGATTCAATAAATAAATTATACATATGTATTAAGAAAAAAATAATACTGACAACACTTGTTAGCTAATGAGATAGTATCAAAGATGATGATTTTGTTTGTTATTTCTGTCCTGTGCTGTTAAATTTCTTATTATATTTTATATTGTTGACACATTTCTTGATATTTGATCATACAAAACAAAATATTCCGATGAAATTTTAAAACTCGTCGTAAGTTGGAAGCCTACGTTAATTAAAGCATCTGCTAGATGATAATTTTCACTATTTTTTTACTCTTTTACCCATTGGCTGTTTTGACATGAAATTATATCCTTTTTCGATTAATTGATTAAAATGAATTCGTGTAAAAATATATATTTTGTTCTTTTTAGTGAACCATGTTATTACAAAACCGTGTAAAAAAGGTTTAATTGTATACAATAAAACTGTTTTTATCAGCTACAGCAGCGAGTATTGTTTAATATTCGAATATCTCAATTACAGTCAATAAAGGTCAATAATTATTTATAATATTTATTCTCTAGACTCTTAAGGTAAATATAAAGGAAATGTAGGATTTATATCAGAAGAGTTATATGAGAAAAATAAAAAAAACTTGGATACCTAATATCGCCAGGGCTAAAAATCTTTCATGTTTGGATACAAGTGTTCATTTCATTTAAATATAATAATGCATTCTACATATTTATTGGCTTATTTCTAGTATATCTTTGAATATTTTTTTTTAATTCCATTTACACATAAGCCGTTATAGACATTTTTTACCGGCTCAAAAGCTTTATGATTAAAATAAAAATACTCTCTTATAAGCCAATCATTTTAGAAAGACCTAATAAGGAACTAAAATAATATGTCCTAAAATCAAGCATATTAATTTATTAATTATTTTGAATATATTCTATTAATGACATATCACAGCTTCTAAAACACTTTACACGTTTGCAAAATGTTAAGATAAGGAAAAATGACAAGTGGTGATAAGTGATAGACCTACATACATCCAAATCTCCCTCTTGCTGAGTAAAACTAAAAACACACGGAATTATTTTATTTTTAATTTTTTATCTTCTAGAACATTTTTTTCAGTACGGTATTTACTTCATGAACGGTTTTATTGTCAAATCCTCGACTGAATACGAAGACGTCGCTGAAGCATCATAACTGAGTTATTTTTAGTCAAAATTTCTTTCCATATTCTTCATTGTTTTCATCGGATATGTTTATTATGGCAAGTTACGTCAGAAATAACTGTAAGCAACAGCCAGAGACATTAAAAATCGAATTAGTATTTTTTAAATCTTGTGTTCATCTCATTTCCTCCACTCTATCATTCCATCCAGACTATCCTCCCATTTTAACTAGATATTCATATTTAGTTATTAAAAGATGGACATATAATTAATTTTCACATTACAAATGCATCAAAAGTTCAGGTCCACTGATTTACGAATCTTTCTTGGCACTTCTTAATAGTATGTATTAATATAATGTTGTGATAGATACTTTTCAAATACTCTTGATTTTTCCATTACATTTATGAATATTAAATGATCCGGAAAGAAAATGAATAGGAAAAGGAATATTCATCATCGTAAAAATTTTTTCGACAGATAAATTTCTTGGTATGAAAAGAATTGATGCATTCTTATGCTGCATATATTATGGATACCGGTGTACATATAATAGTTTTTTTTTTTTAATATTTAGGCTAAAAGTATATACTGTATTTTCTTTATTTACAATTAAAAAAAACAGGGCACCACCTTATCTAATTACAAAACTCTTTGCGCGTACATTTAGCACCTCTTAGGATAATTTAAAATAATGTGGATGATTCTATAGATCGAAAACTTATCTTGAATTGTTATATTTTATATACTCATAAAGTTGAATGTATATGGACTATGGCTGACGCTTTGATATCAGCACTATTTTTCGCACATCGATCGTTGTTACATACATTCCTTGGGCGTAGATACAGAGTCACATTTGCGGATACTTTAGAGTCAGGTTTATTTAAAACGAAACTTCGTATGCAGTGCCAACATTTTAAATGTATTACCATTTCCGTAACACTGCTATGCAATATCCTGAAACGATTTCAATCCGTCGCGATTTCATAAAACTTTTAAGAAACATACATGAACACTTAACGTACTTTATTTAAAAGTTTATTTGTAAAATAATGAACTAATTTTATATCAGTAGAATTCGTGTAAATGCGATTAGAAACGTATACATAAATGAATCATGCAACATTTTTTTTATTATTAAGATATATAATACGTTTTGGGACCATGTTGCAATTATCTATTAAGTTTTTACTATGTAATATTAATATAACTCGTCTCCACATCACAAAGCAAGTTATTTATCTTCATAACAATTTAAAATTTATTTCCTTACTTTATAATCCAATATGATATAAGCTGTGCTCTAATAAGCAAAGGCACGCGCGAAACCCCGCGGGAGTAGGTGGGGGTAGATTCGAGGGTTGTAGGGGGTGTCCCGTGACTCGGGTACCACACACATACGCAATCCGTAAATACATTATAATACGACAAGATAACATCCAAAATAATTTTATGGCTTTCTGTAATTTCAAACCTTTCGCTTTTAATTCAATGGAATGTAAATAATAAAAAGCATCCCTTTCGCGCCCCATCCCCATATTTCCACCTTTCACAGATAGCTATCCGCCCCCGATGGCGGAGAAAACTTTAATTAGTTTCATCCTTTCATTTTACTTTTCAACTTGATGGAATTTGAGTTTCATATTGAAATATTTAATCAAGTATGGGCCTCTTTTATAAATATACGTTGGCTCTGCATATAAAATTTATATCGGATCAAAAATCTCTACCACGAAACTTTGTCAGTTTGCGATGAAAATCATTTGGCAATAATTGTCAAATAGATACATTATTAATGAAATGTCGATAATACTGACATATAATAATTATATATTTATCACTTTCGGCAAGGCGCTGTATTCTGAAACATAAAGACGCACCCCACTGAAAGTTAATCTTTTCTATGTCATAAAACAATTTTTCGCATAAAAATTTTATAACGCTATATTTTATATTAAATTAGGAGGAAATTATATAAAAAAAATAATAAAAAAACTCATTTGAGATAAATAGCAGTTATATCTTTCTCATAATCCTCTGTAAACAACTTATTTATTACATGAAATATAATTAAAATGAATATAAAGATATATTATAATTTATTTGATTCTGCGTGAATGTAACATAAGACCTATCCAAAATATACTGTTCATAGTTATAATAATAAATCAGGTATTTTGCAATATAGTCAAAGTGCTCTACTTATCTAAATTTAACTAGAACTGAAGAGATAAAGAACTTTCTTACGGGGACAATATATCAAATAACAAGAATGAGCACATTTAAGAAAAGCTCTATTGCTTGCCGTGAAAAATTGGAAGCAATGATTCGCCAAGAAATTTATTCCAGAATTCGAGGCATGAAGTGTTATGATGTTTTAAAAAAATATGGCATATTTAGTATAAAGAGAGTATTTAAATAACTATATATTATTGTGAACGAAAAATAATATAAAATACGGTATTGTTTTATTGGAAATACGGAATAAACTACAGCGTTTAACTTTGTTAACGTAACGTTAACGTAACAGCGTTAAAATATTGACGTTTAATATGTGACCTTTTTTCATATTAGTATACAGGCGAACCTCGACTTTTGCACGTGATTGGTTCCTGAAAATGTGTACGAAAGTTAAATGTTCGAAAGTAGAGGGATGTGAAAAAAAAAACACCAAAAATTGTACTTAACTACGTACATATACTAACTAAGTACATATTAAATAAAACTATATTCTCTTAATAAACTTGTCAAGGGTTCGTTGTATTTTACTACTTTTTTTCTTTTCTTCATAGAGAGTTCTGTAACATGCATTACTATTATGGATCGCCCTACGCACTTGAGATATGCGTTCTCCATTGGAATCACATTCTTCCATAATATTCAAAAAACCGTCTCGGAGGATGCGTAAAAAGCTTCTGTCTTCATCTTTTATTGTTGGAAGATCTTTGATGATTTCTTCTGGTTCCTTTTTTCCTTACTTTGTATACTATTTCTGCTCCCTTGTCGGTCCATTATAAATTCATTAGGCTCATGGGTTCAATGAGTCCATCCTCATTAACATCTTCACAGAAGGTTTGACCAGGTTCGATTCTTCATTCGATAAGAAATGTACGATTAGGCATTTTTTTCCAAAATAAACCTGTCTCATCTACATTGAATACTTAGCTAGAAGAATATTCTCCATCTACAATAATTTTGGATAATGAGGAAATAAGTTCTTTTGCAGCATCTTTATTTGCATCAGCCGATTCCCCAGTCAATTTAATATTATATAAAGAATACCTTTTTTAAAATTTGACAAACCAGCCGTTACTTGCATGAGTGTTGAATCTTGTTTAGTCTTGTTCTCCAACTTTTATTTATTTATTTATTTATTTTTTGAAATTACGTGATGAATGAATGGCATGACAGTAAGGAATCCAACGCCATTCATCCATATAAAGATTTTGATAAACATTTTATACATATTTTTTTTTTTTATTTATATTATATTAAACACTGTAGCATAATTAATATTCCCCAAGTGTCGAAACTACCACACACAGGTTAATTATTGTTATTCGTCTTATATTTATTTCAGTTGGATTGAAATAATATTATTTGTTTTATAAATATTTATTCAACGCGGGATAGATGGCATTAAATTAATTAATTCCAACGCGCCAAACTACCCACATAAATATTAGTTTTTATAAAACATGCGGAGGTAATGGGTGTCTTCCTCTTACATACACCTCCTGGCCAGTGTTATAAAGAATTCCTTGAATTCATAGTTTTCGTCGGGCACCTATCCGACTACTAACTTAGCTCAGTCACGGTTAACTTGCAATATCGAAAATATATGCATGTTACCTACAAGCCATAACACTGGTTTATGCAAACTAAGAGCCTTAGCTTGAATCATTCAAGTACTCAGAGGGATGTTTTCTTGATTTTGATTACTTATCCAATAACACAAAGATTTCTCCGTTTCATGCATCACTATGCCGTGCCTTTTGGAAACAATTTTTGAGAAAAAAAAACACCATTATTAAAAATTGTAATTGACATATTTTCGCAGTATCAAATTCAAACGAGTATAACTTTAGGGTTTTTATTAGATGCTAATGTTATATATGCTATATTTAAAAGTATATTATCTATTTTCAAAAAATTCTAAAAAGTTTGCGTTTATACATTTTTCATAACAATTAAAATTTTAACTTTGGGTATATTTTTCGGTTCGTCCGGGTAAAAGTAATTGCATTTTTAATCACGCTAGGTCAAAAAGAAAACAACATATTTACAGGGCTTCAAATTCAATTGGGTATATCTTTACGATAATAATAATGTGCCTGATAAAAGAAAAAGAGAAAGAAAAAAGAAAAAGAATCCAATTTCTTCCCTCCTTAAAGCGAGCCGCGGTCTTTCGATCCTTTCTCGCGATCTGATAATTTTGGACATTGGAGAGTAAGGAATTTGGGAGCGGAGAGATTAGGATAATGCTGTAAATCGCTTTACCGCAATTGCAGTTCCCCGCTTAAGTTTATGCACACCCTATATTGAAAAAATAAATGAATAAAAGAATAATAAACAAATAAAGAAAAACTATATAAATCAAATTGAAATCTAAATCTCTATACAAATATCAAAATCTACTGAATCTAATTTACTGTCTCGATACAATCCTAAATCTTACACGGGGAACATTTAATTGCATTTGCTGGCCAGGCTGCGGCAGCTCTTCAGGCAGATCATCATTAATGATAGCTTTCGGGCGCCGGTACCTTGTTCTTTTACCATATCCCGACAGAGAACAGATCGACTCGTTATCAATGGTTGCTAAGTTTTTAAAAAATCTTTTCGCTAGGTCTTTAAAGTGCGCCGAGAGCAACGGAACACCGGTATCATGGTGAAGAATTGAGTTACGGACGAACCATGGCGCCCGTGGCTCTCCGCAGAATAATATTCTTTATCACCTAAAGTTCTCTTAGGGTCACAGGTGACGTGTAGCCCACACCGGCGCCACATACGTCATCACAGCTCTTATTATGGTTTTGCAGCACTTTATTTTTAAATCTTTAGCTTAAGCGGCAAGTCCCGGATGAGCGCTCCTAGGCAACCGGTAGCTTCCCTGACTATTGTATTGACGGCGTTGGTGTGCTTGCAGTAGCGGAGTTTTTTTTATCAAGTATGACGCACAAGTATTTAGTTTGGCTCGTCCCCTTGACAACTTCATCACACATGATCACGTTTTTCGCTGAGGGGGTCGCATTTCCTTCCTTTGCGAAAAGTACACGGCAACATTTTGGGGGGGACACTTTAATCATTCTTTATACCAACCTGAAGGTCATCAATATCCCGGAGTTTATTAGTAACGATTCTGGCGTTCAACAATGACTCAAATTAGTAATGCTGCTCACCTGACCAGTATAAAGTGCGATCCATCGATCTAACTGATGCCGGTTTCGGTTGGTCTGCCGTGAATAGCAAGGTTTGAGAAAGTATGAGAGACCCCTGAGGAACTCCTGCCTCGATAGAATGTGGTCTGGAGTAATTATTATCGAGTTTCACTCGAAAGGAGCGACCCTCCAAGAACGACTGAACGACATGGGACTGGCGCGGTTATTCATGCCTATATTCAATATTTTATAAATTAGGGACTATTTAAAGCATACAGTGCGTCGAATGCCGAGATGTCCAGCACTCCATCGATTGCCCTTCTCGAAGCCGTCATATGAATTCGACGACTCGAAGAAGCTGATGCATCGCAGAGTGGTGCGCCTGAAATCATGTTGCTCCGTTCGGGATTAATTTGAGCTCCTTTTGTTCGTTAAATTAAGTCCGCAAAGGATCAGCTTCCATCACCTTTCCGAGGGCTACGAAAGCAAAACTGATTGGCTCAATCGGACAGTCATATTTCCAGTTTTCTTTTCCTGGTTTTTTTTTATGATGGTAACATCCGCCCTTTCCAAGACCAGCATGCCGGCTAATTACAGGCAGAATGGAAGGAAACCCTTTTGTAGAGATTTTAAATCCGCACATTCTGTATACCATCCGCCCAGGGGCTTTTCGGAAGACATCTCCGATTGTGCGAACTATTCTGCAGGGCAAGTCGGATGGATTTATTTTGGATCTGTGACTGCAAAATCCGGCAACAACACTTCCGCGGGATTTCTGGTCAAACGCCGTTAGGTGTCAATGAGAATTGCCTCTCATGATCTTCGGCTAGAAGTTCGGCTTTGTCCTCTGGTTTGTACACAATTCTACCGTCCGAAGATTGAATTGGCGGCATTCTGCTATCTTGTCCGAAGAACTTTACATTTCCACAGCGATCGATCTTCAGTGGTCAGCGACAATATCTTATTGTTCCATCGTTCGTTGCGTGTAACTTAAGACGCTGCTATCTTAATTCCCTGCTCTGCATTCTGTCTTATATTTTCTTTTATTTCGGGGTCAAAATTTCTATGCCATTCTCGTCTGGCGCGCTTTTTTCTTGTAATAAGACATCGGATGTGTCTCTGCAAAGTCCGTGTTGAATCAAATGTAATTGTGGCTGCAGAAATTGACTCCCCGGATTGAGGTGGTAAAAAGATCGTACGGCCTCGTCTATTTCTCCGCTGTTTTAGGAAGGAAGGGGCAAAAGATTTTTTTCGGACGCCACTTCATAATTTTCCATAAGGTCTTTTAAACGCGACCTGAGAAGAATCCAGGCCAGGCGATATCGAGACGGGCCCGGATTATGGTCTGATGAGTCATATTTGAAGACTCTAAGCTGTAGTTCCGGCGTATTTTGATTACTGCTACATCGAGTACTTTCTGGCAACGTCCGTCATTAAAGCTGTATTCAGTACTGTGGCGTCGACTGTCTATTCTATTTTCGACAGTGAACCGTCGAAGCATTCTTCCGCTTGCGCTCGCCTCTTCTGCTGTACCAATCTGGGTGTTTTGCGTTTAAATCGCCGGCCATAATCGTTGGCGAGTCGTCCGCGCAGAGCAATTTCGTCAAATATTACGACTTTTAATTAAACATCAATATTATATATCACAATAAAGCGAATTCTATATTTTTTTCATATATAGCAAAATTGATATACCTTTTTTTAAACAAAGTTTCAGAATAAACTACTTTTTTATATATCATAAAATATTGTATTTTTTGTATCTGTCTTGGAAAAGAAGTTATAGATTTTTGGCAGTAAAATACATGATTCACCCCACTGTGCGTTGGCTCGAAAACAACCCCGTTGTCCGAAAGGGGTATCTCAGATATCCCAAGAATTTCAAGTCAAGATATTATTGAACTATACATCAATATATTGTCATTTTTTGAAAAAAATAGATTATTCTAAGCATAATTGCTTCATAATTTTGTGGATATTTTGGATCTTTTAACTAATCAATATGACATGTAAATGACAATAATTTCAGCTATGTCGCAGTCTGAGATCTTGCAGCACGTGTCACTCTTGGGATTCACTTTTGTGGTTATCTGATAAAAATAATTCAATACGAAAAATAAATTATAAAGTATGAATATATAAAATTACATTGCTCAAACTGAAGCTTTTTAAAAATCATTTAAGCTGCGTATAAAAGATAGTTTAAGATTTTATTAGTTAATAAATCATAAACTATTTTATTCCATTATTTCTTATTTTGAGATTTAAAAATTATAATAATTTATTTATTTATAGATGATAAATTTCAGGATCTCTTTTTTAATTATTACTGTATGAGTTTTGTAAATTGGCCTTAATTATGTTTAATATAATACAATAAATATAGTCGTCGCTTTGGGATAGATCTAATTCAACAGGATGTATGATTTATTTTGTTTACTAATAAATGCTTCAGTAAAAACGTATATTATTTTAGATAATAAATAATATTAACACATAAACCTCCCATTCGAATACTGCTCCAGAACCATTCCGAGCATTCCCTCGACGGTGATTAAAAATAATATTTACGCTCTACAAATTGTCATTAAAAATATGTAAAGCCTGTCAGTTAAGCTCGATTAAATTGTATATGAAAAACGGACGAACAATTTGACATGGCAGCGGCACTTGCATGTAATATAATGCTGAAAAAAAATTAATTAACGGTGAAAACGATGGTGAAAACAAACTCAATTAATGTATTGTACAAAAATCAAGGGCTTGTATTCGGCCCGTCCCAAATGGGGCCGCACTTTTAAAGCGGGCAATATTCCTAATGAAATAACAGGCGGTGGCCATTAGCGTTTGTCGGAAAATTTCGGGCCCCGGGCGCAGTGTTTTATTGTGTGCAGGGGGGGTTTTATGGGGCGCCCTAAATAATTGAAAATAATAACCCATTTGAGACTCACCTCCCCCCCTCATTCCCGTATACCGGCCAACGCCTCCGGGACTTTGCATTGAATTCAACGGCGATGCGAAATCTAATGTAAAATTTCTATTAAGGACAAAAAAAATAAGCCGAGAAGCAACGAAGTGAGCCAGATTTATCATTTAACCCTCTAATTGTACATATTACATTAAGAAATATGTGTCAATTTTGTTTTGTATTGATTAAAATCTCATGATGATTAATTATATAAAAGGTATCGATAAATAAATAAATATACTTCCAGATTAATCCAGAACGGAACTTTATAAACCACTTCCACACAACTACAATTACTTTTCTTAACTAGAACATTTATTAAATTAAGTAAACCCCATTATTATATTTAATATATCTAATGATGTCATTCGGATCACAATTGAAAACAATGAGCTCAATCTCAAAATCCCTCGTTTGTAATTTGATCATCTCGATTTACAGCCGTACAATTAAAGTCAGAGTCTAGGCTATTAAGATGAGATCACAATAAATACACTCAACCCTTCTAGGGTAGAAAGGGTCGATTTGGGCAGCGGCGCAGAAACTGGACACGGATACATCTCGAGGAGTATAAAAATTTTCTTGAATTTTCTTTTTTGGCTTCTCTTAAAAGTACGACTGCAGTCCGATCATTTAAAATTTAAAACGAAAAATTTGCATAGTACGTGATAAAAAATTCTCTTTTTCCACCGCATTATAAATTCAACTTTTTCGCAGTGTGAAATGCAACATAAGATTCCGACGAGCCGCATAATGAAATGATATTTATGCCGTACTTTCTTTGCAAAGTATCGATTGAACCAGTTAAAAAATGTATTCTTAGAATAATTTACACAACATATTTATTTATTTATATGAAAATTAAATTTAGTTTAGTAATTTTTGAGAAATAAAAGTTACATACATATTTGTTATATTCAAATCTCTGCTATTTATTTATTAAATTTATATATATATATATAAATCACACTCTTGAGAACGTAACTCTTCCTAATTAATCGTCTGAAAGACCTGGGTATTTTATTTGATTCCAAGTTAAAATTTCATATACATGTATCGGACGTGCACATGAGATCATCAGGAATATTGGGCTTTGTCTTGAAAAATTCTCATTACATACATAGCACCTTCGTTATCCGAGTACTATATGATATATTGGTTCGGAGCTTGCTCGAATCAGGATCTATTATGCTTTATGACGCTTCGAATATCAGACTAGAGAAAATCCAGATATCTATACATGCGGGAATTTGGATTTAACCCGAGCTTATATCCCAATGCATGGATTCAGGGTTGCCTAGGGTATGTAACCCTCGAGAAAAGAAAATCGATCTACTTGGCAAAGCACTTCTTCAAGCTGTTGGTTGACAAAGTACATAACCCCCTTGTACTGTGCAAGTTGCCCTTATGGGCGCCACCTCACTACCATCGAGCTCGTTCGCGTGTGCTTTTCTTCCGCCATACGTGAGGACAGGTGCTCTCGGGTACTCTCCGGTAGTCAGAGTAATCAGTTTAAGATCAACGACATATTAATGAGAATACTTAAATAATTTTTTCCTCTTTTTTACCACTATTTGTAAAGCAATTTATTATGCGTGGTTGGCGAATTGTATCGCCTTGTAATGCCAACCATGCATTGTCTTTCAATAAATATTAGGTGTAGTAAAAAGTCTTTTTCAATCATTTTCAATTTTGATATGATTTAAAATTATATAACCTTCTGTCATCTATTTTCCAAATTTAAAATACCTTTCTTGAAAAATTGTGCTGACTTGAATTAAAAAAATCAGAAATGGCCGATTTCACTTCACTTTCTGTTTGGAATGATTTCTTTTTAAAAATGGGTTTTATAGAACGAAACAAATGGTAGTCTGAAGAGGCTAAGTCTGGTGAGTACGCAGGATGCAGTAAAGCCGTCAAAGTCATCCATTTGGGACAAATCCATCCATCAGGGACAAATCTGCGACATGGAGACGCGCATTATTGTGGAGGAGGTTGATTTTCTTCTAAAATTCCTTCTTTTTTAATCTTTCCCATTTTTTCAAACACTTCTGAGTAATGGAACACTTTGCGCCGGTTATATTTGACAGTTCTTTGATGGTTAAAGTTGGGTTTTTCCAACTTTAGACTTTATGATGGCTTTATTTACTGTACAGTGTCGTCCACTTCGAGGCTCATCTTTTAGGTAAAAATTTTCGGATTTGAACTTTCTGTACCAGCGTTGGCATTTTCTGACATCTAATACGTCCCTATAAATGTCGCAAATATTTCTTATAGCGATAGTTGGGCTTTTCTTGGAGTGAAACTGAAAGAGTATGCAGTTTTGCAAATGGTCTTCTGAAGGAACAAATTTTAACAGGCGCCATAAAATTTTCCGAGTATTGAACACAGGTTTTGCGCCAATTGTATTTTTTTAAAACAATTAAATTCTGGTAACAAAATCAAGTACTATTTAAAAGTAATGTTTGACTATTGATTACAATGTCATTTCATCATTATTGTGGAATGACCTGATGGAATGATGAGTATATCTTCAAATGATAACAATTGTTTGTAACGTATGAGTTCTTGAAAAAAAATTTAGTACATTGGCATATCGCCGAATCATTAGAATTTATTTTATTTTTAGGTTGGTATGTTTAGATTATTTGACGTTGGCGAGCAGTTCCTCAAAAAAATAAGGAAAGTCAAAACCGAGTGAAAGATACCCAATAGACCACGAGTCGAAGTAGATACAGGCTACGTAATAAGAGTCCATGATAGAGGCAAATCCTTTTTAGGATATAACGCTGATAGAGAGAATAAAAGATAATGAATATCATATAAGGTTTGATACAAAAATATATTTTCATAGGCTGTATATGTCTAATTGTCACATTTGTGTATCGTTGTGTTTGTATACTTGTTCTTGATGTATCTTGACATTAGTAGGCATATTGGATGCTTACTTTATTGTTGACTGATGAAAGGTTACACGAGGTTTGTTGTACACGGCGATTTATTACAATTTTTTCCCAAAATCAACATCGTTATTATTACCTGAGCCCTATATTCGCCGGACATCACTCCTTGTTACTTCTTTAGGTTTTTGTAGATGAAAAAATATGCAAGAAGAATAGCAATAATAAGATAAGCATTTAAAAAAAATTGACAGTACCTCAAACAATAATAGTATTTTTAAATTATTTTGCAATATAATAAAATTCAGTTCTATTCTAATATCAAACATGATTAGCCCATATGAATTGTTAACTTTTTTATTACACCTAAAATATAAAATCAGAATAATCAGATTAAGTCATGATTTTTTTAAGTTCTTCGCCGTTTTCTTGGCACCTTGTTTTATTACTGCCTAATTTGATCATAATCTATTTAAATTCAGTATTTTCGGCCATAAAAATAGCTTGAGCTTAATAACGTTATATAATACTCGTACTAATTAATTGTGTTCCATACAGTCGTTTGATGGCTACTATACATTAAAAAAAAGCTGGATAGGGAGTTGTATACATAACATTTTATTATGCGGTAATATTATACGGTACGTATAATGCAATCAGATCAAGGTAATAGAATACACAGAAATGTGTTGCACATTAAACATGCAAACTTCTGCTATTATGCAAAGTAGTCGATTATTAACGAATCCACATGGGAAATTAGAGAAATAGAGCTGAAATAGAGAACGTGCATGCTGCATTGCGATTAGGATAGCAATAATTCGATGACCTTTTAATATTGAGAACGCGTGCCGATGTACAATGCATCGTCTGAAAAAAATTCAAGCCGTATTTCAGTCCGCTTTGACCCCGCCACGCCATAAAGCAAGTCGTTCGACCTTGCCCGCACACTCTACATTTTTAATGAATATTATTTGCACTGGCAACATTACACAATGCGCGAATACTACAATACACGAACCGGGAATAATTGTCGAGCATAATAATAATTCTCCAGGATTATAACAGAGGGCGTCGCGTCTGAAAATGTTTCTCGTCGTTTTTAAATAATCCGCGCAAGGTGACTCCGGCTGCCGGGAAAACTTTTGCACGGAAAATTTTCAGCGCTGAAAAGAAAATTGCGCCAGCCATTTTGGAAAGTTAACTCTCCACCCCCAGCCCGCCCCGCCCCTCCTCAGCTTCTTCTGCGCCGGAATATATATATATGCAGAAAAATCTCGGCGAATCTCGAGATCGCCACTTGCGGTTTTTGAACGAGCGTGTCTCCTTATCTAATTACGGTCCGGATTTCCGGAAACAGGAAATCGCAAAGACCGAAATTATTACGAAAATAGGGGAAATTCAAAATTATACTTTTATTAATTTTAACTATTGCGTCGCAAAGAAAATATTAATATTTTTAATTTTCCATGCTTACTAACACGCAAATCTATGTTTATTTCAATTTAATGTGTAATTATAAATTAAATATATACCGGTGATATTAAATACTTCCAGCAGGTTTCACGTTGCTAAAGACTTTACTATTTAAGAAATTATGAGAATGCTTAAACAAGTAATAAGCTGTTTAATCTGCGAAATGAGGGATTAGTACTTAGACTGGAACAATGTTTTATACGATTCATTCATTCACATTTTGCAGTTGTAAAATTTTATTAAACATTTTTTTTATTGTGTCAATGTTTAAGCTACTTTCAGTTGTAAAGGTATCGTAGGGATTTGAAAAAAAAGTGACAAAATTGATTGACAATTTAAATATTCTTTGTACGTAGCCAGTAATTATGAGAATTTTTCTGGTTTTTAATAACTCAATATTTATAAATATATTTTAATCAGATTAAATTAATTTTAGAATCGATGTTGGTATAGAGCTTTGTTTTGTTCTACAGAGTTATATTAATTCTTTACAATGCTCAATGCAATCTAATGAAACATTTGCAGTAAATTCAGTCTCATTTTTTTAATAATACTTAAATTAAAATTGTCTATATTATCCAAAATCTTAAAATATATTAAGTGGTATTTAAATTTGTCAATTACAATAATGTCTCTCTCAATTATACAGTTAAAGAAGTTCACCTCAATTTTTGGGGTATTATATCACTATTTTCGTTCTTCGTTTTTTGCAATCGATTTTTAAAGCCATAATAAAATCTGGAGTACTGTATGTTTCTATTTTAAGAGTTTAATAATATTTTAAAAGCTGACTCTTACTATATATAATCATCATGTATGTATCTAGATAGTACTAGATGTATCTGTTTTTCCTTTCCGTCGTCTAGTCGATGTTTCAAATGTTTGATTAACGTCAACGGATCTATGTATTTAAAAAAAAATTCAGAGATAAAACAATATTATCGGTTCTGTTCAGATTTTTATTTGAATAGAATGCATCCTCGTTTAAATCTTATAGCATCAAATTAAAAATATATATCAGAATATAATATTGATTTACTTAAATGGAGATTATATTATAAATTTACGTCCAATAATCTTTGAATTCTTTTTATAAAAACCCACGGTTTGGCCAAATATGTCATCTGTATTCATAATAGCTTTAAGTATTTATTTAAAAATAAATTCACATTAAACAATTTATTTCCATTATAACTTCGTACTTACGCTCTTTTCTAAAAATCGATAATATCTCTATAAATATGATTAAAAATTTTCCTGTTAATGGATTCAAAATCTCTATCTACAAGAGTACTTTTGATTTGTTTTAAAATACCTTCGATATATATATTGCGAGTTTATATTTAATTAAATGATTATAATAGATTTTTGAATATTTTTAATAATGAGTCATCCAAAAGTAGATTTTATTAAAAAAAATTCAGATATAATTTCACGTTTTAAAATGCCTATTATTTTTTAAATAAATATGTACGATATAAATTTAAACAAATAGATCGTTTAGTATCTAGAAACTCATTATTTTTAAAACCATTTCTACTGTAACCTTGGAAAGTTAAGAAAAGCTATTATTGAGTCAAATTTATGAGCCATCATTTGATAATGTAACATTAAAATTTTGATAATTGTATTTTTCATGAAACATCGATTAATAAATATTTAATAATTTTTAAAAATATTAATATATATATGATTTAAGGTTAATGAAAAAAATAACATAATTAGATATGTTTCCCTTACGTTATAATTTCTTATTTGGGGTCTTTTTCTAATATAAATTAATTGCAAAATTACTGAATGCTTTATTTTTATTCCAACAAAGATCATTATCGATTATATTATTTAACTTACTTAATCAGCTATTTTTTTACCCGAACAGATATCCTAAGTTGCTTAAACATTCCTGACTTGTTTAACTCTTTTCACTCTGTCCCCATTTAGTCGAATCTATAAATTAATCGCGTTATTTTTTTTCAATTTTATTAAAAGAGTTATTCAATTGAAAAAAGAAAAAGAAGCATCTATAGCGTTTGATCTGATATTCGATTGAAAAAGTTTGTTAAAAAATCTTTCCGACCCATAGACAATAGACTAATAGTTGAAAAGGTTAAGTTGTCACGAATTATTAGATTATCAACGTATAGTTTTTTAGCGTTGATTTTATTTAAATAAAACTTTGAATTGTTAATTTAAAATAATTACTTTCGATATTTTATTATGTAGTATTTAAATCAAAAGCAAATTTTATTAAATAAATTAATTATTTTTCCACCAATCTAATAATATTTTCCCAAATTGCTTTACATGAATGCCATATGGTGCAGGTATCACTCAAACGCGCCATATGGCGTACGATTACAACATTATTTTCCACAGCAAATAACAAGTTGCTTTCTCATATTAGATTATACGAAAGTGTCACATTCTTATACAAATTACCAAGAAAAATATTATTATAATTAGCCGTAGATTTGTGAGTGCTGCTAGAAAATACGTTTATCTCTGATACAGATGCGAGATATAAATTGAAAAATTATAACATGAAAATATCATGTTTCGCCTTTTTTGTGTGTTTTACGTGTTGAACGATCTCCATAATTATAGTGTTTTCCTTATAATAGGAAACGGAAATCTGTCCCTTTCCTGCACGCAATGGCCTATAACAAACATATGAATAACATATTATAAATATTAATAATTTATATGTAGATCAACTGGAATTGTACAAACTGTACATATATATATTAATATTGAAAATCAATACCCGCGATGTATAATTATCCAAAGTTTCAATGTAATGTATCAGTTTTGGAAATTTCCCCCAATTTAGCCTCATAAAAACTTTTTCTTTTGCCAAGGAAATATGTCCAATTATTTCCTATTCCCGCTACAAATTATTTGGTTCACTGACGTCAATAAAATTGACGGCTTTATCGATAGGTGTTTAAATCGGATTAAATATTTATGAATGCATGTACACGCCATCCTTTTCTACGCGATTTTCTATAATGGTTTTTATAATAATTTCTATAACTGTCTTCGGAATTAAAATTAATTGATGAAACCGGGAAAATAGTAATTGCCAATTCGTTACGGGTTTAACTGCTGTCTTTATTTAAACTTACAAGTATAACAACTACAAAAAAATGAAGGATATCAATGATTGACTCTGTGATAGAGAATATCAGAAATTCAGCATTTTATCTTACGAGACTGAACTGAATACATGTTGGATCAAGAATCATATATGTTTTTTATTTTTTTATTTTGATGTATATATTTATTTATTTGACTGAGATGGATGGATGGCATAGCAGAAAGATTCCAAATCACCTTTCACCCATATAAAGATTTGATTAAGATTCTAAAGATGCAAGGGGAATCAGTCTCTCACACTAATATTCCCCCCAGTGTCAAACCACGACACTGAATAATTTGAATATTATTTCAGTTGAATTAAAATTTATATTATTTATTCAACGAAGGATAGATTGCATTGCATTCTTTAATTCCAACGCGCCAAAATACCTACATAAATAGTTTTATAAAACATGCATAAATACTGAGTCTATTCCTCTCACATACCCCCTGGTCAAAATTATAAATAATATAATAATATCCGACTACTAACTTAGATTACTAGCAGTTAACTTGCATTATCGAAATAATATGCACGCTTAGCTTATTATTGAATGTCAAAAAGGTCCAGATGTTTTGTTGGTTTTATTTGCGGAAAAAAGGATAATGTTTCAGGATTGCTTTATATTCGCCGAACAATATTCCATACTTCTTCTTTGTATTCTGAAAAAATTAAAAACCCAAGACAATGTTTTGTCAATACTGATAAAGAACACACAATGACAAAAACCTCGAAGAAACAATACCATATCGATAATCGCGTTCCAGGAAATCTTTAGAAATTCTGATGGAAATTTGTTTGAAGGACACAAAATTAATACTGGTGAATAAATAAAGGTTTTTTGAGAACTGGTTAAATTCTGCTTCGTATTTTTCATATTTTTCCAAGTGCATTTAAATTTTTATTATATTTTGATGTTAAACAATCATCGATAAAAATAAATAATTAAATTTTTACAACATATTCCATTGAATAATTTTATTGTTGTATAGCTTTTTTTTCTTTTTGGCGATGCTCACATATTTTTTGGTAATCCTAATAAATGTTTTTCGAATAGAATCATGCGCCATCACACAAATCGATAGTCGCAATGGTAAAATTGCAAGAATTGAGCTTCGAATTGTTTCCTCATCAACATATTTTTCGGATTTATTGCGAAAGCTTTTACCCTTCGCATCGAAAGTTTCAAAAAAATAGACCGTAAAATAATTTTTTCTGCTATTAAGCTATTTTAATTAGATTATTTTTTATGCTGTAATATATATATTAGATTTTATTGCAAAAAAAACGTATTGATAAATAATTAAATGTTTACATATTTTTATCTCATTTAAAATAATGAAGTTCCTTCCGTTACAAACAATCCAATTGAGTTTCGTCATAATGAGATGTAGCAGCAAAACAATGCAAAGTTATCTGACCTTGTCGCATGCAATCTTGTCTCGACGGTCACAAATCACAGTAAATTGACATCCAATTGGGACTGGCACAACACAGGGTACCCACTCACTCCCCCAGTCCACTTGTTGGTACAAGAGTGTACCAACAACGTGACACTTCCCGAAACCGTCTTGAAGCCGCGGCAGCTCGAAGCGCACTGGAGAGTTTGACTGCGCCGGAATGACCCGGAGCGAGCTCTATGTCCGAATCCAGGGCCGGGGTTGAGCTGGAACCGATCAGGGGGCGAAGAAATGGCACCGAGCTCGCCCCTGGCGCTCGGCGACGCCGTT
The DNA here is from genome assembly GCA_022495035.1 of Philopotamus ludificatus. Classification (NCBI taxonomy): domain Eukaryota; kingdom Metazoa; phylum Arthropoda; class Insecta; order Trichoptera; family Philopotamidae; genus Philopotamus; species Philopotamus ludificatus. The sequence continues at coordinate 13,439 of JAGXCT010035777.1, read as the reverse complement.
CGGGCGTCGTGGGCGCCGAACCATCGCCGCGAGCAACAAGTACCCAATTATTATTATTGTTTTCGGATACAGTGTGTGAAATCTGCGACAAATTGTACCAACCGAAACAATGTTGACTGGTCGCACAATAACAATTCGCATTAACCCCCGGGCACGACGTAATTTATTTGGGTACGCCACTGTAAAGTTTTCGAATTAAAATTCAGAGAGAGTTTAATGATTGAAATACTTCCTATTCCGCGATACGTCTGAAAACTTTAAAGCAATAAATAATTCTAGTTTAAACTGACACTCAAAATAAAATATATTATATGTGGGTAGATAAATTGTTGAACTATTGCGACCCTGATTGCGTTTTTATACTGTCAATCGGAAAACAATAATGCTCACAGTTTTCCGAAATCGGGATTTAATAAACATCTCATTTCTAATAGTATGAAAAGATGTAAAATCTTTTAGATTTGTACGATCATGACCTTAAAATAATAATAAACATAGCATATCATTCAATAAGATTATCAATAAGATTCTAGAAATACTAAATTAATAATAATAACCTATAAATGTATCTATACTTAATAAGAAAAATGAGATTTAAAAAAAATATAACTTTTATATAACATAATTTATTTCTGATATTTGTAAAAAAAAACATGAATTGTAACTACGTTAGTTTTTATCAAAAAATATCTCAAATAATTGTACATACTGCAAAGCATTGCTCTAGAGTTGTAGCTACATTACAATTAGTGAAAATTATGATGATAATAATACGAGCAACTAGAATTGTGTTACTAAAATCAAAATTCAATTTATTACAAAAAAAATATCTAATGAAATAGTAAAACCTGATTCAGTCTTACTAACATAATCTATATATTTATCCAGACGCAGCTCGTTTATATACACTGCGGAGCTGCAGCCTCTTCAACCACATGAAAAATATATTCAATATGTGTCTATTGATTTTATATTATAAATATTAAAATAAATTAATTCAATTTTTATTTAATGTTACGTCGCACGATGTACAGAAAGAGCGTTGTCTGTTCATCAGCTCTACCAGTGTCGTATATTGGATGGATGCGGTGCGGCAGCGGGGTGGGGGTCTTGTCGCAGTCTGAGGCACATTTGAAATATACTTTTTTTAATTGTTAATCTTCCACAAAACCCCTAATTATTTTACTCACAGGCCGCCACTGCATTTATCTATATAGCTATATTATCTATAGTTCGTCTCTTTTGAAAATATGATCCATTAATGAATCGCAATTCAGAATAAGACACTTATATAAAATGATACGAAAGCCTATCAAAAGATTGACAAGTGTATTAAAAGTTGAATCGATTATATAATCCCAATAATATATATTTTGAAAATGGTCGATAGCCTAACTTGAGTAATATAATATTTTTTTATTTATATACACAATAGTCTAGATTTTTTATCTGATGCATGAAGAGAATCCATTTTTTTTAAATTGTATGACATAAATCTCTGGGGTTTTTCAAACTGGTAAATTTATTAAAATAATTTTATCAGCACTACCACCGATTGAAAATTGATCTAAATATTTTTTTTGTCAAACTCCTTATACCTTATTTGGTACGCTCTAATTCTAAGATATTGATGGTGTTTAATAGATTTTAAGTAACTAAAACAATGTTATTTTCAAATACATACTGTTATTGCCATTACAAAGATAAAAATTGCAATGAACAAATCACATACAAATATATTTCATTGTTTGAAAGAAATGTTACAGTTATCTATATAATATTAATTAAAATATGCATAAATACCAATATTGGTTGTATTTAATATTGCGCAATATTAATTGCAATGTGGGACGTGTTATGATAACTAATAATAATTATATACGTAATAAAATCATATTATTTTACCACATAAGAGAATTCCTTTAAAATTATTATATGATTAATAAATTTGTCATTTTAAATTATTGTTCCACCTAATTATTCTCTGAACAATGCGTGAACATATTAATATAATACATTACACCCTAGTTAGTGAGTCATGTCATACATAAATAAATTCCACGCTCGACACTCGACCGCAAACCGCTTCCCGACCAAAACTGAGGTCACAACACCATAATTGAATTTAATTGTATTAATACAAACACGTCCGAATCGTTGGCCGTCCCTGGAAATCGGGGTGAGGCCCCGGATCAGGGATGGGACGAGGGCCGCAGGTGGGGTGGGCGAGGAAAACCTGCGCTTTTCCTGCAGCTGCTAACATAAATTACCCCAGCGAGGGCGAGTCCGGGTCCTGCGTAGTGCTCCGGGACGCCACCAGGAGAATCCCGATAAAACTCGGTAATGATGATGATGCGAATAAAATGCGGCTTCCGAAGATACGGCCGCCCGAAACACTTCGGGAATAATTCCGGCCTTCTGGTGTTATTTTTAGGAGAGTCAAATTACAAATTTCCAGACTCGGAGGCTCATCCAACTTTGCTCCTCCACCATTACTTTCCCGGCTGTGTGTGTCTTTCGTCATCGCTACTTCGTTTCGCTTCATCTGAAAACTTTTGTTTCAGGCCACCGTGCTTTTTGGTATAAAATAATATCTGGTTTTAGATAAATTCATTCTCAACCTCAAATTATGACCGTGTTATTATAGATAATTCAATAAACATTAAATAACATATTATATTTAATAATATGTAGAAAAATATTAAGCATTATTTTTCTACATATTATTATTATATATTTTTTATATAAGTAAAACCTTATATATATAAGGATTGTTTTTTCATCCTTTTATTGCTATTTTAAAGGATCTATAAAGATTGTCGCTTTCCATCTTTTAAATAATACTCGAAACTCATTATAATAGAAAAATATAAAATCGTATAAAATAGCTTATCTATAGTTGTATCAATAAATTTAATTATAATAAGCCCAAATCTTTGATAAATTATATTTTATCGTATATTAGCATATACGGTATATTCGGTGTATTAACATATACGGTATATTCCTGATTATCCTTACTAATGACGGGAAGGTGCTAAAAGGATAATCTAAAAAAACGAATAATCAGATTTATTCATTCATTTATATCATTTTAAAATACAATTAACCGATCCGTAACGGCTGCTTGAAAAAAACCGTGTCTTCTGAAGGGGGTCTATCGGAGACTCTAAGCTTTTCAAGTTATTATAATAATAAAAATAGTTATTCATAATATGCTTTATAATTGAATCGATATTTTGATTTTTTTTACTAATAAATAAGAGCACTCGCCGAAGACTGAGCTCTCACAGTACGTGTCACTCGCACTCAACATGCGAGCGAGAAAAAACATTACCCCGTGACAACAGAAACGAATATTGCTATTTTTATTTATTATTTGAAATTGCAATATCATTTGACAATAAAAGTCATTGATTATTTATAATATTTATTCTTTGTACTTTTTCAGCCAAATACAAAAAGTGACCAATATACGCCATTTGCCGAGTGTGAGTGGAACGTACTTGTTGACATGTGCCGCGAGAATTCGGCGGCCACAATAGTCTGCTGCGTGTTCTCAGTCTGCGGCGGGACACAGTCGAGTGTGCGTGTCATTTACGCGTCATATTGATAATAGAAAAATCCAAAATATCGACCAAATTATGAAGCATAACGTGAATAACTATTTTTATTCTTAGAATAACCAATTTTTTAAAAAAAAGTCAACATATTTATGAAGATTTTATGAATATCCTGACTTGAAATGCATGGCTTCTATTTTCCATTATAAAAAGACCTCCTTCGGACGACGCCGTTGATTTCGAGCCGCCGTGACGGATTGGTTAATCGTATTTTCTCTGCCTTTTTTCCCGGAAATCAGTTCTGAAGAATTATCTGAATTGGGAAAAATAAAAATAGAATTTTACTAATGATTATGAATATTTATTAACGGAGTATTTTAATATATTTATAGAAGTAGATTGTTTACAAAAAAATTATAATTATTCTATATAAATTTATGTTGAGACTAGACTTATAATTCAATGCATTTGCCAAAAGCAATATAAATTTTTATTACATGAGGGTAATTAAATTCAGACTTAAGAGTCTGTAATAAAAATAAGCGATAAATAAATGCATATTCTTGCAGTTTATGCCGCATAATTAATCGCTATCACTATTCATTTTATTTATTTTTTAGTTTTCAATTTAATAAAAATATATATTTGGCACAAAATAACCTCACCTTTGTTCGGAAGTTTTATGAAACTTTTCTCCTTTTAATTTAAGCCCATTTATCCTAGATGTACGCACGGGGGACCCATTAGAGTAAAAGTTCTGGCGGTTGGCCCGAGGTTTTCATCGAATGCAGCCAACTTTTACTTGTTGCGCGCTTTTTTTCCTTCATTTTTATTACAACCCCAAGTTTCGGCGTACATTTAACGTGTCGAATATGAGAATTTGAGCTGCGAAAATTATTTAGCAATTTCCGAAATAGCGGTTAGAGCAAAAAGTCCCGTCCTTTGTGCGGGTACATACGTAATGCTGTTCGTCCCTAATTGAATTTATATGGCGGTCGCTGTGCTCTAGTACTTCCTGAAATCAAATTACAGTGTTTACCGTCTCCAGAACTCGCTCATCTCCGCCACTGACTGTCACACGATTTTCGGAAATTAATATAATACGTTCTAAAAAATAATATCGGTTTATAGTAAATTTTGTTCATTACACGCTAACGGCATCTATTGAATTATGACTAAATTAAGATTAGAATATTTTTATTAATTTATTAAATTCTATGTACTGCAATACACACTTAGCATATTTTCAAAATTGCAAACGTGAGCAGTTACAATGTACACTGTATACTGGGTGGCCCAGTGTTAATAGCCACATGACTACGTGTTCTCCGGAAAGTAGGTCATTTCCCAGGCGTCCACTCCAAGATGCAAACAAACCTGGATTTGTATGTGTGTTGGAAGAAAAACAAAAAGTCGGCCGCCCCTCGGAAATGGAAACCCCTGGCATAAATTTTCTCTCGCGATTCCGTATTCATGACTGTTGCGTTTTCCTTTTGCAATCCGATTATTTTGAGTGCCCCCATCTCATAGTCGATACCCACCGCAGATCAAACACTAAACGATTCACTGCGAATGGAAATCTATTAAATTTGAATTTTACCCGGTAGATCGTATCCGGCGTTCGGTATATTCGTTTCGGAAGTGCATTTGCGAAATTTTGTTAATGGGATATTTTTAAATTTGCATCCGATTGCACAAACACCGCATCCATTTACATCAGGGATGGGCAGATTCGTTAAGACCACGGACCGCGCAGAGTATATGATGTTAGAATCGCTAAAAAATAAACATGAAGGTTTGACAACATTTAAAAAACGGATGATGGACGGACGAACAGTTTTTTTTTAATGTCTAAATGTGTTATTCTTAGCAGGCGTGGCCAGCATCATATTTCAAAGGCGTAAATTTATTTGTTCAGGTTTCTACAACGCCTTATGTAAAAATATAGAATACCAGATTCTGCACTAAACGTTTTTTGTCTTTTTTAGATATCCTTCTATTTTTCTAAATTGTCGATAGCTTCACTATAGAATTTTTAATCATTCCAATCGACTTTTTATTTCTAGCACACAATTACCGTTACTCATAATAATAATAATGAACCGTCGTAGAGATCCAAGATATAGAAAGTTACTTGGTCGAAATCCAGTGGCGGCTCGTCAAAATATTTAGGGGTGCTGCGGAATATTAAAAATTAGAAAAGTATATTTCGCTCATAATTTATTTAAAATATATTAAAGCTCAAAGTTTTCATTGTTTGAGTGATTATAGAAAATTTATTGAACAAAATAAAACAATAAAACATTATTATATTTCAGACTGAAAAGTAGTATGGTGCTTTGTATGGTCGGGTTCCATATCCAGACCTTTGCTGTCAAATTATTCATTTAATTTTAAACGATTATCAAATAAAAACAGATTGTTAACCGGGGGCAGCTCGTCCATATACATTGCGGACCTAAGCAATTTCAGGAAAAATATGTTTATATATATTAATATATATATATGTCTATTGATTATCTATTACAAATGTATACAATAATTCAAATATTATTAATTTTTATTAATCTGGCCAGTGGTTACGCGGGAAGTGTTACTCCCCGCGGTTTAGAGCAAGAGTCCTGCCTGCTTTTCAGCGCTGCCGGCGACGTATATTGGATGGATGCGGGATGGTGGCGAGGTGCGAGGGGGAAAGTTCCCGCTACACGCCGAGTCACGCTGCGACTCGGTACATTAGTAGTGGTCTATTTAATGTACAAGGTTTGTCAGCAACTGCCGATTTTCCTTTT